>NQII01007499.1:0-77562 GCA_002778355.1 Clitarchus hookeri
AGGTGTGTATATAGTATTGAAGTCTACTGTGTGCTCCGATTTTTACGCGAAAAGTCACTGGCCCTAGTTATTACTTTATTTACTTTCCATACATACACTCACTACACCGACGGTTGTGCGGGGGCCAAATTATACCCGCGGAACACATGTACACTTTGAATTGAATTTGAATTTAGAATGTGTTTATTAACATGAAATTTCACACTGTACAAAGGGAACAAAAACACAACGAAAATAACAGAGAACATGTACACCAGCGAGAAAAACACTCTACTACAAGCAGGGGGTAAGTGAATAAACGGTGCGGAACGGAGGTAACAGAAAGGGAAAAGAAATTGAAAGATGGGGAAACTTAACCAAAACCCCGAACCAACATGTACACACTTACTTTCCCTAAGTTTTTCTTCCTTTTCCCTGGTGTGGGTTCTTTTCTTTCATGTTCCCGTTACTTTCCTTTTATTTATGGGTTTCTCCCGTTTCCTTTGCTCATGTGCTCCTTCTAATAGTTTCCTTTTTTGCTTTCCTTACAGCCCCTCTTTCTGGTTTTATTGTTCATTTCGTGTCGTGTCTGGGGTTTTTGGTTAGTTTTCCCGCTTTTCTTTTCACTTACCCTTATTTGTCTGTTTCAGTTTTTGCAACTGGTGTTCCTTGCCATACCCCGGATTACAGAAGAGCGTAATTTTCACGCACGGCGTGTATAATTCTCTGCAATCTGTTCACTGTCTATTCCTATGTACCTATGACTGATTGTCAATAAAACACTGTTAAATCAAACCATAGGAGTTGTTCAAAGTGCCGACCATCAACTTCAACGTACAAGTCCCAGCGTAGCTGCAGGGACGATCTGATCCTCCCAAATACCCATGGCAAGTGGCGGATAGTGTCAACTGCATTGGCGATTCTCGCCAGCGGTTGACGTCTTCACGGTTGACGGGGGGTGTGGTACACTAATGAATTAACATGTCCCTAAAAGATAAAGAATTGAGAGGCGAACGTGCGGGCCACGTGACGGGCCCGCCTCGACTAATCCAGCTGTCAGGTTATGCCATATCTATATATGCTCGCACATGTGTGTTGGGGAANGGGTTTATATTTATTAACGGATCACTTGCTGCTGCTTAGGGCAACACGTCCCCATTTATTTCCAGTGTCAACCTTCTCAACATGAGATACTAAGAGATAAACAACAAATGCGCAAGTCAAACATGGGAATAATGTAAATATTGTCAATCGTGTTTTGAATATCGAATGACAATTAACTGCCGGAAACCACTTGCTCCAAACTTCATCCATAACCAAACATTTCTGAAATCCGTATTACACCCGCTCGGAATGTAGTTAACAGTTGCACTCACCTGAAAAATACAGCTATACACGCACGATATTTCAAAATTCGCGGCACTTAACTAATTTCACAAATAAATAATACTGATCAGTCAAATACCACAAAATTTGACGGTTCTCCGGGTGGGAAAACGCCGCAACAAAATGGTTGAACCAGACTGGCCAACATAAGCTATGACTTAGAGATTAATATACCGAGTTCAAGGGTTCTCCGCACGAGACGCATCCCAACATAAACAAGTAAGTGTTCCATAAAAAAAAAACAGCTAAGCAAGTGAAACACATCAGTTTGGAATAAGATTTCCAATGCATCTGCCACTTCTTTACACAACTTATTTTCTACTTTAATAAAGATAACCCAAACTAATTCAACAGCTGTTATAATTCCTAATTTAGGCAAAAAAAAATTACACAGTTAAGTTGTTTCTTTAACAAAAATAGGCATACGAGACAAAACACTGAAAATGACACCTCACGTACTGACAATAAATATTTTTGATTATACCTAACATAAATTCCTATATAATATAAAATACTAGGCTGAACAAGGTGCTCATAACAATTTACAAGTAGGATGTTTATATCCACTTTGCGAGGATATTAACTTCTGGTGAGGTATTGTCTTCGTTCCATGATGAATGCTTCCCTAAGAATGTTCACAAATAAGATGTAGCTAAGGAGGATTACTCGGGATGTCGTAAAGTAGCAAATGTAGAAGCGAGTAAGAAAGACATTTTCTTTGAAGTTAATTATATCGATTTTGTTGGCAAGGTATAACTGCTAAAACTGGAAGTGGACTTATGGAGTAGGTTTTTTTCGTTAACCTCATAATTCAGAAACACAACATTTTCTTTTTTGGTTGAATTGGATCCCCGAGATATCATTGATGGAAGACAGTTCCAGTATATGAGGGTATTATTAATCAGACTGTAGTAAATAGTTTTTATTCATCACCTGTTGTGTTTTCTCATAAGAAGATAAAAGTTTAACTNTGTAGTAAATAGTTTTTATTCATCACCTGTTGTGTTTTCTCATAAGAAGATAAAAGTTTAACTTGGTGATAAAGTATGGATTTATGGAAAATTTATTGGTACTACTGAATATTGGCATATTCATGGTAATGCAGAGCTTGTGAATAATTCATAAATGTGAATAAAGTTTGATGACAGAATTCGGTTCAGTGGTTATCATNTGGTAATGCAGAGCTTGTGAATAATTCATAAATGTGAATAAAGTTTGATGACAGAATTCGGTTCAGTGGTTATCATTTTAAGTTTCAAAGTTGTGGACTTAGAAAATTTCTCACCTGTCTTTCGCGCATTACTAGTAATACCTAGCATGCAACACGTTTAGGCTCATTACCAATGTAAATTTAACATCGAAGATAATACATTGTACTTGGCAGTTCTTATCTGTTGTTTGTTTAGCTTATCTCTCTACTGGTATTTCACATCCCAGAGCTGTTATTGTACTATCTATAATGCAACAAGCTTATCAGCTGCAAGTTTGCACAAGCTTAACCATTAGCCCATCCGCCTTTCCATGAATAGGTATTACACAAACCCCACAGTTATCACGTCACGTCAGACTCGCACCAGATTTCGTCAAGATAAGTCATCATAAAGTCACCAATCTAGCCATCGATAACTTGCATCATTTTTGACTGGGACATTGCTGGTGCAGTTTTCAGCCTGAAAAGCATAGCCATGAACTGAAAACGGTGTCCATCTGCAGCAGTGAATGCTGTCTTGTGCTGGTCTTCTTGCTTTACTGGTATTCGCCAGTATCTGCTCCGGAGGTCGAGTGATGTCAGAACTTTGATGCGGCCAAGGCTGTTGAGAGCATACTTGACATAGATGAGTGGTGGTGGAGCAGTTTCAATTATGAGGTTGAGAGGCCTGAAGTCGATGGAAAACCTCAAGGTTCCATTCTTTTTTGGAGCTAAAGTTATGGCAGAATTAAAAGTACTGTCAATGGGTTCAATGATACCTTCAGACAGCATTTACTATATTTTTTTCTTTGGTTATATGATGATGGTGAGGGTGTACACTGTTTTTGACTGTGTGAATGGAATACTGTGTTTGTGCGATGCATGCGGATGGTGGCTGCGAAAATATCACATATACACTGAGAAATTGCTGTATGACATCAGAGTACGCTGGCAGTACAACATGGTCTAGCTCATCCAGCTGTACATCCGGTATGCTACTCGTAGACCGCAGGTTCTAATTGCACAATGTCCGACATTCCTTCTGACCGAAATGGATTCGCCTGACAGCTGGTTCCTCTATGGCATTCTGCTCAGTCAGCCATGGTATTCCAAGCATTGCATCTTCACACAAGTCGTTAGAAAATAAAGCTGTTGTTGTCGTTTCAATCTCTGGAGTGCGCACAAATATTTTTACCTCCCCTGTTGTTTCCCCGGAGTGGGTTTTTTGGTTTGGTAAACAGTTTGATTGGCTGGTTTTATTTTACACACATCCATTACGTTCACATGGATAAAATTATACGAGGCTGCTGTATCAATTAAAGTGCGGCACTGCTGATTATTTAAAAAACTGGAATGCTTATTACTCCGGCGCCGGCAACGAGTGATAGAGTCCATCCCACCTTCCCTACACACCAAGCACCACCAGAGGCAGGTGACCATCCTGCTTTTATGCCCTTAAGAAATGTATTTTGAGGAAGTGATAATTTGGATCAGCCAATACTCCCAAGAGAAGTCCCGAGCAAAAACACAGACGGGAAAATAATTGTAACAAGCGGGTCACAACTGTGACAGTGTTTCCACAACCCCTTGTGTGCCCCTTCTTTCCACCCTTACATCCTCATACATGTGTATTGCATGAAGTATGTGTGTGTCCTCGATCTGTAAAATTATAGGGAGTGTAAAGACAAGGTGTAATCTCGTTTCTTTACAACTTCAAATAAACTAGTTTTNTCGATCTGTAAAATTATAGGGAGTGTAAAGACAAGGTGTAATCTCGTTTCTTTACAACTTCAAATAAACTAGTTTTGTTTTTAGACATATCGGGCATGGCTAACCACAACCCTCCCTAGGCGAGAGTGGACTCGTCCACCACGAGCCATCAANGTTTTTAGACATATCGGGCATGGCTAACCACAACCCTCCCTAGGCGAGAGTGGACTCGTCCACCACGAGCCATCAACTCCCACCCTAAAATCTGCAAAACTAAGCGCACAAGTTATTTTTCAATAAATGTATTTTAGGGTTCAATATGGAAGCTATTAATTCAAACATCCAACAGATTGAAAAAAAAAAACAGCACCAATGCTCATAAAGTACATTGCTTGAGTATAATTTATGCCAACCTATTTTATTCCTGCACGTAGTTTGTGTACACAAATTAATCATCAAGGGTCTTTGTATTTTATATGTAATTNCCTGCACGTAGTTTGTGTACACAAATTAATCATCAAGGGTCTTTGTATTTTATATGTAATTGTCACACTTTTGTGTTGGGGTCTAGGTGGATTCCATAATGTTATTTCAGTAGGTTCCGAACCCTTACCACGACAGTGAACACACACCATGGGCCTCTGGACCTTCAACAGTTTTGTACCAATAATTAGTTTCTCCATAGACATAATGTTGTTCAGAACTTAATTTTCTTTCTGTTTAGCCTGGAGGCCATGCCACTCTCAACCCTGCAAGCTCAAATCACGCCAGAAGTTTAACTGCTTTAATTTTTCATCGGCCATGTACTACTTTGTTCCCGTATAGGCTGCTAGTGTGCCATATCCAATAGGACAGTGTAAGTGATCCTGGGAGGGAAAATCGGCGAGTAAAAGTCAATTCAGTATACAAAAGGTTGTTTTTATTTCGTTGCTAGCCGCTCCATGGCTGTATGACTGTTTTTTGGTCTTCTACACACTGNTCGGCGAGTAAAAGTCAATTCAGTATACAAAAGGTTGTTTTTATTTCGTTGCTAGCCGCTCCATGGCTGTATGACTTTTTTTGGTCTTCTACACACAGCATCACTGCACTCTGTGGGTCTGGCTTGTGAAATGTCCATTCAGCAATCTCACTCAACTTTTAATGGCGTATGAGAGGGCCAACACTCTCGATAAGTAGGTGCCACACGAATATTATAGCATTCAATTATGTCACATCGCGAGATGATCTCAGGAGGAACCACATGGGTGAATTAACTGCAATCTAGATGAGTGTCTTGCTCTGGCGCTATTCACTATTTTACAATCACTTCTGAAAAGGTGGTACCGTGATTCTAACCTTCTTTCACCCAGCTCCTGAGACGACATTCCGTCAGGTAATAAAAAGTTAAAATAAACCAGTGGTGCATTAGTCTGCTCCAGCAGGGAACGTACTCGAGAGAAAATAAAAATGAGAAAATGAAAGATTAATTCCAGTAACCTAAGTTAAACGTCTATTGCCGCTAACACGATCACATAAAATATGAACTTCCTCCGAGTCGCGAAATGCATGCTGCCCTGTATGCCCACTGAAGCCAGACTGTTTCCTTGACCTGGTGTCTATTTTAGTCCAATCAGCTTTAAGTACACTTAAATTTTTAATTACTGGAAACTACCCCTGTAACAGATTGAAAAATCATTATCTAATTTTTAATAAGATGTACCAATGAAAGTTCTATATGTGGGCGAATAATGATTTCCATTTAAAAAAAAAACATGTCGCATTATGATTGAGGAGAGAATTAGCATTATGATTGAGGTGAGAATTATGCAAAACGCCCATAACATAGAGCAATACTCACTGTACATGTCAATTTCACCACTCACCCCCACAGGCAATCTTTGAAAATGAACATAATCCCCTTTAAGTGTTATGCATGTGTGACGTGGCCGAGGTGCCCCAGGGCTGGTTGAGTGTAGAATTGCCCGGCGCCATAACCCAGTGATGTGGGTCGTTCCGTCGATGGCCCAGGGAGCCCTGGAGTCCTTCGTCAGTTTGCAGATGATGATGTCACATACTACCAAGGGTGTAGTGCCCTATGTGTCCTGGAGGACAATAATCAACGCACATTGAACTTTCTAAAGCTGTTTATTTACTGTGTTTGATTACATGTCAATAGTGAAAGAAAACGGACAAGGCATTACGGCCTGCTGGTGACCTTAGCGTGAAAATGAGCATTGTTATATACAGATATGCTGTAGCATTAAGCTCACTGGCGAGAGTGTGGGTGGCTCTCCCCTAGGTACTTTAAATAAATAAAATTAATGTTCCAGTTAATTAATTAACTACTGCAGCGAAGTTAACAGCGACCAACGCTGCCATACTGGCCAGAGTGCTGAGTCAAACTAGCTGAGTGACATCGGCTTCAGTCACGAGTGACGAGAACCGATGTCAAACGCCGAAAATTGTAAAACATGACATGAACAATATGTAATATTAAAGCAGTGGTGAAAAATTGTATAAATTACATGAAATACATTGGTGATAACCCCGTTGATTAACAAACGTTTCTTAAGGTTGATGTTGTTAAGTANTTGTGAAGTTGATGGGGGGTGTCACTGCACTAAATTAAATGTTACCATGTGGAGGCCTTTATAGGCAGGCTCCCTTTATGAAAATACAATTACTCTCTTATAAATATACATTGAATACACTTATAAGCTTTCTTGTTAAAAGTATCTGTATTTAATTTCCTGTAACATGTTTGTATTTCATGTGCTACAGTGTTGCCAAGTGGCTGTCTCCTGAAGGGATGGATTAGTCCACCTGGGCAAAGGGGTGTGGGTTGCCATGCTCGATTGCTCTTAATGCAATAAAACACACCCCTGACTGTAGCTGAGAATGAAGTAATGGTGTTTGATGAATGTGGAAAAATGCTGCGCACTACTGGTTGCACTTTGGGGCACTTAGCACTTCATCTTCGGCCTACATGCCAGTTCGATGCCACTTGGTGGTGTGAGCTGCTACGACGTAACGACCAATTGCACGTGCGCCTAACGGCTGAGGCTTTGGGGGCAAACACCGTTTTGGATAGCCTACTTATTTATTAAAAGAGTTACCTATTATAATAAATAAGTAGCGCAGTCTCTTGAGTCACGTAATCCTTGTTNTAATGCAATAAAACACACCCCTGACTGTAGCTGAGAATGAAGTAATGGTGTTTGATGAATGTGGAAAAATGCTGCCCACTACTGGTTGCACTTTGGGGCACTTAGCACTTCATCTTCGGCCTACATGCCAGTTCGATGCCACTTGGTGGTGTGAGCTGCTACGACGTAACGACCAATTGCACGTGTGCCTAACGGCTGAGGCTTTGGGGGCAAACACCGTTTTGGATCGNTGGTGGTGTGAGCTGCTACGACGTAACGACCAATTGCACGTGTGCCTAACGGCTGAGGCTTTGGGGGCAAACACCGTTTTGGATCGCCTACTTATTTATTAAAAGAGTTACCTATTATAATAAATAAGTAGCGCAGTCTCTTGAGTCACGTAATCCTTGTTGGCAAGAAGGTGCAAGTTCCGTTATTGTCAACCTGCACTACGCACTCTTGGTCTGATGTGGTTGGTGCAGCCCGGTGTAGCTGGTGCAGTTGATGGGACTGCGGCGATCAGAGTAGGCACAAGGAGCCCGTGGATGCGTGGTTCACGCCATGTGTTTGTAGGGATGGTGAAGTGACATCAGTGTCTGCCTCCATGTTGCATTGCTGCCACACTCCCTTCGTTTGGTCAGGAGACGAGATGAGTGTTTCACTGGCATTCCCATACACGTGCCTGTGCGCCCTAGAGCACCAAGCATCTGACTTGGCTCAACTCAGTTACTTGTGTATTCATGGATTGCGTTCGAGCTCAGTGAGAGCAGATGTTCCACTTCAATTAGAGCATTAAGGTGGATTCACATGTTCGCAGACAATATCGAGCAGACAGAGCATATTGTACCAACAGCCAATCAGGGCGCTACCCACCACATCGCCATTGTCCGCGATGCAGGCACTGAAAGAATTGGGTCGATCTCAACTTTTCTGTCTGCAGACCATGCCAATAATACCCACATTCCGAAAGGTGAGCAAAATGCTTACAATGAAAGACTTAGATTATTCTTACATTACACATTATAACAAATCATGTCGTAAATAATAATGGTGTAGTTGCAATACCATTTTTTTTTTCAAATCACTCAACAAAACTACCTGTATAACTTGATATTCACAGCTTAAGTAAGTACATTATAATTATGGATACATGAAAATTAATGAACACTCTATGTAAACAATTCGAGGAGCCATAACATGAAATTTCGACCTTGTTTAACTGTGTGACATAATATGAGAAAAATTATAAAACTTTAAAAAAATATATTTAAGACACTTAAGATCTGCTTAAAAACTTGATAGCGTAGTTTGCAGTTGTTTTGCACACATCTTTGTCAATTATTCTCATTTTATTATTTGTATTGCACTGCAATGTTCGGTACCCATGTTTGCCATATGCATAGTAGGTGGTTGTGCACTGAATGATAAACACTTTCGACAGCAGGGAGTCATCCTGCAACACATTCTACACAAAAGGAGGGCGGAAGCAAGAGTGAACCTTTAATTAAAAATAAAGTACAATAAAAGCTACTTTAAAGATTTTTTCACCTCAGTTTGGCAACCTCGTATGAGCTGGTACCCTGGATGGTCACCTGGGTCGTCCATCTCTTGAGCTGCTCTGGGAGAGGTACATTGTTTTAAATTTTATATCTTATAGTACATACATCTCGAATTCATTGCACTGTTAATGCAAGCAGAACAATGGATTTCTAGTTGGGTGATACTATTTTGGCATAACACTAACCAGTTAGTTAGCTCCAATAAAATATTCTGAAATAGCTATTTTTCACTGCTCCCTAGCTGTTTGGTCCAGCAATGCAGCTGACCCCATTAATGCCCCTATGTTACTGTGAATTAAGGGCGCTAGAGCTGATCTATTTTCTTGACGCACTGTGGCAGCCACTATTCCTAGCTCTTCTGTTTCCTTCATGTGGGTGAAAATGTCTCATTAAATTGATTTCCGTGTTGCGAATGTGATCAATGTTTCCCCAGGATATTGTCTCTCTAGAACAGCACGGCTCTCACCTTGCAGGGAGGAACCTGTATTAGCAAAACGACACTGTAACCCGTTTCAGGTCTCGCTCCACTGCGTACCGTAATGATTGACTGTATGCCACCACAAATTTGCATATCTCATTAGCTAGCCTCCTATACAATTTGGCCATTCTTGTTCAGACACTCGATACCTGGCTAAATGTCCGGTGCAGTCGCTCACGAACGCTTGCGGACATTGCTTGGTAGCCCAGAAAAAGTGGGCAGCGACTGAAACCGGGCTGGAGTGCTGACCGGCTCTGCTGCTGTTGTCTGTGCGGCTGCGGCCACATGATGCTAGTTGGTGTTGGCGGCGTGGGTGCCACTGCCCAGGGTACTGCAGAAGATAATAGGCCCGTGGAGTCGGCCAACAGGCTGCTGTACTGGCTAAACGTACCTGCGCACGNGGGGTGCACTGCATGCAGCGATTTTTGCGGGTTGCGACATTTAGCATGTCCCGCGCGGTCGCATACTGCCAATGGATTATTCTCCCACAGTTTTCACACACCACTGTTTCTGAATTTTCTTGCTTTCACAGGTCCTGGTGACAATACTTCTCCTGTGAGAAAGTCCACAGGTGAGTGTTTTAGGGGGACCGAGGTATGTGCACAGTTTTTTGACCAAATATTTCTACTCCTCTCTGCCGTTACGTGTTTGCGCCTGGTAAGGTACTGTGTGGTAAACCTTGGTGCAGTTTACACACTGAATTGTCCTGTCTCCAGTGCCTCCACATGTTATCTGTTTTGCACACCATCGTGTTTGGAAATTTTGTAGGGTTGGTGAGGAGGTGTACACTTGCACATGTGGCTATCTGATACTGCGCCAATGGTGCCCCGGATTTCTCGCAGTCTGGTATAGTCTATGAACATTTGCGCCATCTTGCCATCAGAAGTGCAGTTCCAAGCTCGCCCCACATGTTCGCGGTTGGCCCAGTGTATGTCGTCTTCGAGACGTCTCGCATTATCCGGTTCGTGGCATGGGCACTGTCTCTCCCGGAACAGGTTGGTCACGAGCAAGGGCTGTACACACTTCAAGCACAATGTTTTTGTATTACCATTAGAGGTACACCAGTTCGGATTTCCCGAGGTGCAGTCTGGCCACATGATTCGGCGTGCGAGCTGTAATGTTGACCCGCCTCCCTTCATACAGAACTGAGTTAACATGGAGCTATTTACATACGACAGTATTTGGGTAATGCTAAGTAACAAAATGTTAATGCTCAAGGGGCTTTAAAGCGGTAATTGGCACTGAAGACGTCTTTTATACTACGTCAACATGAGAAAGAAAGGCTATATTATCACCTTAACAAACTCATACCTAACAAGTAATGGCATATCAGATAGCACATATTAAGTTACGCTTGCCTAATAAAACTACAGTGGCACCCGAATACACTGATGTGCACACTAGTTGTTTTCTGGTACTTACAGTTCGAAGTTAATCCACAACCTCATTGTTGAAGGCGCTCCCTTAGCTACCTGAAAATTTTATTGAACATGAGATATATATATATATATATTCTCAGAATTCTTCTCCGATAACACGTTGTTACACACACACATTACTTCATTTCACACCTATTTTCTTCCATTGATATTGTTGAGAATTGTCGATTTGGTTTGATTGAATACCAATTGTATTTTAATTGATAAAATAATTATGCTTATTTAATAAGTTTATAAGATTTTTTAATGTTTATTTTAATAGCACTGATTATTATATATCTGTACCTCGGAGGGATACAACACTATGTCCATTTTCATAACTTTACAGGAGAGGAGTTTTAAACNTTATATATCTGTACCTCGGAGGGATACAACACTATGTCCATTTTCATAACTTTACAGGAGAGGAGTTTTAAACATATTTTCAACAAAAAGTGTTATTGGCACAGCTATTTATTGAGATGTTGAAACAATATTTTACCAGAACATTCTATTTANATTTATCCTTAAGAGTTAGGAAGTTTTAGAGCTGTTGCTCCTGTAACCAATTACCTCACTTAGGTACTACTAGAATATCTAAATTTCAACTCTTAGAGGGAATTTAGAGAAACCCCATCTAATTCTCTTATCTTGCCGAGTTGACAAGTCCAAAGCAGTATAGTGAGTAATAAACTTTCATGAATTCTAAGAAAAAAAAAAAAAAAAAGTGAATTTTTAAGACAGTGCTTCAAAATGAAATGAAATCTATGCTGAAATGCAACTGTGTTTAAAGTGCTAATAAAATAGTATACTGTGTGCCAACACCCAATTACTGATATTGATGGTTGTGTTAGGCATGAACATACAGTAAACGTTTTAAATGCTTCAATAAAAATTTACCACACACACACACTACTGCTTTGCGGTAATACTACCAGTTAATAATCCTTGATGCTGATTCTTGTTCGATGGAAACATAGTGAATTATCTACAAGATCTTCCACTGCAGGACGCGACTCCACAACAAACCAGTAGACAATATGGCGAGGTGACGCGAAGAAAACTGTTCCTGTTCAACACTCGACACCTACTCTCCGCCTTACAAGACCAGCTGGGATTGGTCACTGAGCAGCCAACGAGAAACACACTTCTTTATTTGAAAGCAGGATTTTACCATACCGAATTTGTTGCCCTAATATGAGTAACACAATGTTCTTTTGTTTCAGTAGAACTTTTCCTGAAGAATTGATAATGTAATGATGTTATTAATGTTTTAAGGGCTTGTGTCATGTAAACATGTATTGTCATCTTTATTAGTATGAACAGAAATTCTTCACTATGTACAGTTTTGGCTAAACTGTAAATTTTTGAACCATAACAATTAACCCCTGAAGATGTGTTTATAAACACACACTTACTTTTGGACACTTATACATTTAATTTCTACCTTAAAATATATGCAGCATTCAACTTACACCTATAGGTTTCAGTTTAACCCTCCAGATGGGGCATTTTCTGTAGGGATGTAAGAATTGCTATTTGTTTACATTTCCATTCGTACATATGAATTTATTTCAATGTTTACATCTGTCAGTTTAATATTTTCATGTTTGTTTACATTCAGAATTTTATCATGATTTTATTTAAAATTACTAGCTGTGCCCGCGGCTTCGCTCGCATGGACTAAAGAATTATTGTCGAGGTTCTTTTTTTTATATTTTTTTTTTTAAATAAAGTTGAATTTTAGTTGATGTTAATATCCTATACTCTATACATATTATAAAACTCCCAACATCTCTGTGAATTAAATGGTAAAAACACTTATTAGTATTTCTCTGTTATAGAGCAGCTATCAAATGCAAAAAGAATTTTTCAAATCGGACTGGTAGTTCCAGAGATTAGCATGTTCAAACAAACAAACCTCTTCCGCTTTATTATATTAGTATAGATTATCTCATTAATTTCCTGAAATTTGATTTATTGAATATTTTAATGTCATAGATTTATATGATTACCGTCTCTTATTCTAAATTCCTAGGTGGTCACTTAAGTATCTTCTTTACTGATAAGTTTTCCATATCAGAAAAGCTGTTTATTCCTAGATTCTGTTAAGCAGGATAGGGTTACACTTTTGTAAGCCCCAGAACTGACTATCTCTATCTCTCTCTTTCTCACTAGACTTGATAGTGGTCATGTAGGACTAGTTCCTGCAAATTTTATTTTAGATTTTGTATGACAGCTAATCATAAGTGATGGGGTGACGTACGATAGCCATTGCCAGTGTTATAAATGTGCGCAGGCAAAGGAAGAGGCCTAAAAAGAGCCAGTTTTAAATTATTACTGGATTTCAAGTCACCAAGATGATGTCAAAGTGGATGCCTGTGACTCCATTGCTGTGGGACCTTCACAAGAGTAAACCTGTACTTAATAGTAGGATCCAAAGGTTCACATAAATTTCTAACAGTTGGAACCATAATAATTTCTTGAAGTGAATAGAATCTTTAAATATTTTCTTTTGAATAATTATATGCCCACAGGTCCTGAGAATTGAATTTTGCTCTAAAGTCAAGCTGGTTGGACCAGAATTTCTTTAATGAACATTCTCGTCAATAATTCACTTTAGCTAGCATCAGCTGTCTACGTGATGTCGGAGAGAAATGAGTGTGTGGTCGTCTCAACTTAACAGAGCGAGAGCACCAGAGAGTACGAAGCACTGCTCTCATTGGGTTGTGCAAACAGGTACTCTCTTGATAGAGTATTCTTTAAATTGAGTCACTGCCTTAGTTTTGACTGTTAGTTGTGCTTTTTATTATTATTCATCTCCATCTTCAAAGTTTGCATCGATACCCAACCACATTTCGGAAAGAATTTTGATTGCTGCTCAGTGACTTTTTAATAAATTGTTAGTGTGGGAAGGCTGTGACGATCTGGGAAGTGTGCGCGGTAAAATAGAGTCTAATGGGCTTCGCAGTTAATTGAGCTAATATGAAGAAAAGGTTAACAATAATGAACAATGGTGTGTACTGATAGTACTATTCAAAGTGAAGCATAATGCTACGGTTGCATCAGTAAATTTCTTACAAGATATTAAGACAAGAATTGTGATAAGAGGGGAGAGCTATGAAGATCAATAAAATTGTNGAAAATTGTGCGGTAAAATACTTAACACACACAAAAAAAAAAAAGTACAAATACGCTAAATGAAAAAAAGTAAATAAAAACCTGCATAATTGTTAAGTTACACAAAGATCTGCACCACTGCTTCCCGGAACACAAGAGATAACGAGCATGCAGGGCTGCACCCATTTAACTGCTTCATTAATTTTAAACTAAATTGTATGCAAAAACTTATCTAACAATTCTAGGAAATAATATCGTAAATCAGTGCGGCCCTATGAGCTCATCATCGCTCACACTTCGGGAAACACAGTGGTGTAGATTTTTGCGTGAACTCCCAGTTCTCTGGCTTTATTTTGGGATGAGTGTAGGGCTGGGAATTTTTTTTTTTGGAACACAACAAAATGCAANGTCATCGCTCACACTTCGGGAAACCCGGTGGTGTAGATTTTTGCGTGCACTCCCAGTTCTCTGGCTTTATTTTGGGATGAGTGTAGGGCTGGGAATTTTTTTTTTTGGAACACAACAAAATGCAATACTGTAGTTAAAACTTGTAAGCAATAGTGATGTTATTGTACTTACCTGTGTTGATGGTACATATAATTACTTGGCAAGATTAAGTGGAGCATAAGCATTTTTTTTGTTGGAAAACCAAAGACGAACCATGAATTCCAGTAGATACTCTATGATATATGTGCAAATTGGTAAAGCGTCCGAGTAACATCCTCTGCATAGCTGACGCGAATCCCCCAATACACCCACACACTTGCTCTCCATTTGTAAATCCCGATTATTCACTCTGTAAAATTAGCGAAATACAGATAGCAAGCTCGACAAAACCCTTACCACGTACCGCACTACCTTTCGTCCAGAAGCTACCCGAACTGACATCTTCTACGCTGACTGTAACTGCTGATGTAACATACTGTCGCTTTTGTTAACGGTACTCAGCTGTTACTGCACAGTCAAGGCAGGAATATGGTGGTTCGTGTAAACAATGACGGGTAACTACCAATCACACCCCTAATCGTTTCTTCAAGAAACATGCAATGCTGTATCTCGGAAGAAAAAAAAAAACTACACGAAAAATTAACATACACCAAAAGAAAACACATTAAACACTCTTCATGGCAGTTTATGTTAACAATAAATTATGTCAGTTGGGAAAATTAAACAATTTTTTTTTGGCCACTTAAACCTTAATTTTATGTGACCAAGTATTTTCAACTTGGCAAGCCTACTGGAATTAAAATATAGCAAAATTAATGTGAATAATTATTTTCTTCAGATGAGCCCCTAATCTATATAAAACCTGAGCCTTTTTAAATGCCCTGTTTAAGAACTACTTTTCTCATTTTGTATCCTTTCACCATATGCAAAATTTTAGCTGTATCCAAAACTGCTACGAGACAATTCAAACCAATAACAAAGAAGGAAAATTGAACAATTAATAATCATTCTTTACTAATTTTCTTTGTACTAATGGAAATTGTATTTAAAAAAGTTTTTTTTGCAATAAAGATTATACCTTTGTAAACTTATTCCTTTATATGGAGGCGTTCCTTAAGGGAGTTAGTACATAAAACTGTTTCATGACATTTCCAAGAGAAAAAATTCCTACTTGTTAATCCTTTTTTTTTTTTTTCCTTCACCCAAGTAACAAACAGCGAAACATCCAGTAATGCAGTCCCTTAACTTAACAGCACGAAAACCGCTCATCCTTATTAGATTTCCAACACCCTAAATTACCAAACAATTCAAACACTACTTTTCATTGTCACTGCCTTTTCATAATTCAAATCTACTGAGGCTAAGGGAATCCCCAGACAGACAGTTGGCACAGCCCCGCCCCAGGTGGCCAGTGCCACACTACGCCAGATTCCAATGTCGAGGGATACTTCCTAGCCCTAAATTAGTACCTCCCCCCTCTCTTCCAGCCACGCCGTGGCAGTGACCTGTGGCGTTCCCTTCCGACGGGTATACACGGCTCGTGCATTGAGGGTTTCTACACCCTCCCCTATCTGCATGCCTGGGAGACATCATCGGGGCCGGCGGTGTGCCAGACGTCCTAAGGCCGAGCGCCTGCGACAATACCTCAGTCAGATTGCCCAGGAACTCGCCCCACCCACAGAATGACCTTGCAAACCAGGAACCTCACCAGAACCTACACGGCTCGTGCGTCGAGGGTTTCTACACCCTCCCCTATATGCATGCCTGGGAGACATCATCGGGGCCGGCGGTGTGCCAGACGTCCTAAGGCCGAGCGCCTGCGACGATGCCTCAGTCAGATTGCCCAGGAACTCGCCCCACCCACAGAATGACCTTGCAAACCAGGAACCTCACCAGTGCCTACCATGATCTGACAAGACATCTTTGGGCCTCAGCCCTACCACTAGCTTCTAGACAGCAGGAAGAACCAACCGCGGGGCCCTGTCCACCCCGATGATGCTGACAGGCGCAAACCCAACTAGAGGAGAGGCAACCCTAGGCGGAGTGTCCTCGGTGCCCAGGGATAAACCCCTGATACCGAGAACTGTTTCCTGTAGACCATCCGGCGACAAGTCCTAAGAGAAGGATCCAGTCGGTCCCTGAACGGCGCTACGATATGCACAATGTATTAGTAGAGAAAACGCCCAGACTCCGGGACAGTCGACAACAGTCACACTCCAACACTTCCATAGACGAGTGTGTTGCGGGTTTTATCAGGGCACACGAGACAAGGGGGCAGGAGCGGTAGACGTGCGCAAGAGACAAACCACCAGGCCCGTCCAGGTAACCAATAGTGAAATCTTTACGATAGAAAGGAGGGAATAACATTTGAATAATGAAATATATGTGACTGTTTAAATGTCAAAAGATTACTAGCATCTGACTATTAGACTCCAAAATCAACCATCGTAAAACTGAAATATGGTTAGTAGAAAACCTTCAGGGTAAGCAATATTTTAGTAAAAGAAATAAAATCTAGATTAGCAATTTATTCTTATTAAAAAAAACTTTTATTACCACATATACAAACATGAAATACACAATTTTGGTATTGGTTCACTGAGAGTTACAAAAATTATAGCTTCCCCTTCCCCCTAGGAATTCTAAAACTGAAGTCCACCTAACCGCTATAAAAAACCTGCTAACACACAAACCACAGTTACTTAGTGTGGCAACTGAGTTAAGCATCTTTTAGTGTATGGAAACAGTTTGTTTTTGGTAATGTTCTCTATTAATAAATCACTCAAAATTACTCCTGCCTTGTTCTTGAATGGTAACAAAGGTTCTTCCAAAGTTATACACGCAGTAGAACTCGCGTGTGCGTCCACGATAACTCCATTGAAAACAATTCAATATCATAACTCTAATATGCTGAAGAATAGGTGAACAATATTCTGGTAATTTGCAAATAGAAATGAGTCTTATTCTTAAATTGCAGGGGACGTTAATTGTAATTTCAAACGTTATTGTTTTAAAATGAAATTTTTTTACTTGTAATAAACTATAAATTTACTACAGTAATCGAAAATGAGGCCAATTACTTCTCTCCAGTACTCGGCACAATAGTTAGACACAGTATGAATGGCCCAGATAAGTATAATACAGGCATCTTACGAAGCACATTAGGAGCTACATAAAAAACATGGCTGTGAGGGATACATTTGTGCAATAAAGAAAAAAAAAATATGGTTACTAGGTATGCTATGAGACAATTAGCTAAATGCAGTGGATAATGAGACGGGAGAAGTGTAGTAAATATGTGCTAACGATGGAGGTACAGCACTGGAGGGTCTCTGTCATTGCACACACACACACATACGCACTGTTGATATCTGGCGATTATGGACATCATTTACAATACAGGTACCTTTACATGATAAAATAAGAATGCTAATGGCAGGAGAATCACACATATTTCACAAAAATGTTTATGTTGGTGACGAACTAAATAATCTCAGTCATATGTACATAACAACAATCTCCTGAGTTGAGCACGTGATGATAAAACATGGGCTAAAAAAAACCTACAACAACTTGCAACAAACAAAATCAACAGAAGGTACTTAATACTAAAATTATAAATAACGTCTAACTAAGCAAACAACAAACTTTCCATACATAATTTTTTTTGCGATACAAATAATGTCGCACAAACACGCAGGTTTGCATTTCAAAGCAATACCAAGTAAGACTAATCAGCTTCGTATTTACAAAGGCTACGCACTGAAATGTAAGTTTTGAATCGGATATTACAAACACGAAAACCTGACATGAAATATGTTGTGCACCTGAAAATAACTGTCAACATTTTTTTTCCCTAATTGGCACCATAATGACAGTTTCAATTTCTCAAACACTTCTACATACAAACATACTTTGTGGAATGTTAACATCAGTAACTGACAAAGTAGGTACAGTATTTACCCAAATATACAAGACTTACGTTTTATTCTAATTTCCACTTCCAAAAAGTTGAGCATCATCTTAATTTTAAAGACCAAAGAAATTTTTATATTGATATTAACTGAGTAATAGCTCTATCATGATAAATGTTTATGACAAGACATGTTTTTTACCACAGTACAAATCACTTAACAAAATCTTAAAAAACATTACTCATGTATGCTTTGTAATTGGAAAAATATAATGATGGAACTAAGAAACTCTGTGTAATATATACGAAACACTAATAACTGAAAATAAATTGTCCCTTTTAGTTAAGTGCCAAAATAAAATTATGCTACTAAATTACATGTCAAAATTAAAGGCGAAGCAAACTTTTTTCTATCGACCAATGTAAAAGTGTGGGGGAGAGTGGGGGTATCCTTTATTCGGGTAAATACGGTACGTATTTATAAACAGTAATGCAAGGACAGAATGAACACGCACAGTAATAAAAATTAAGGAACAACCACAGCACAAACTCTTTTACACAGAGCTGCGATGGCTGGCCGGACACTTATGGGTTACCTTACGTGCACCATGATACAAAGTAAGGTAATGGGGAGGAACATACCCAATCACAACAGCGCCTTCCACACCTCTCAGCTGTTGAGGTGGTGAAATGCAGCGGTGTGTGAAACTATGTCCCTTTCGTTTATATATATATATATATATATATATATATATTTTTGCAACTTTCAACTTTTACAATAATAAACACAACACACGTATTTTACTACTTTACAATATGGAAGGTGCCTGTTTCAAAGACACAGGAATAACAACTTCAAGGACACGTACTTTAACTCTCCCTATTCTGGAAAAGTGACTAATGAATTCAGGAAATAAAAATGTTAATAGTCTTCAAATGAAAATTTATACCGCACACAAAAAATTGATCTGACGACAAAACTGGATTCTGACCACTTCTGTACCAACACTGAACTCAAATTTTCTTTTTAAAATCACGTATCTTAGCCTGGTAGCATCACTCACACATTATAAAGAGACTTCGATATAGTTCATTTCATATAAGAAGGCCACATTCTGACAGTCAGTGATTGGCAACTTAATATATTGAAAACAACTAACGTCCCATTTACAAAATCCTGTATCAGCTGATGCACGAACGAACAAAAGTTAATATTACGTTGGCTATTCTGAGAGCAGTGCCGAAGCACATCACACAAGCAGAAAATACGCGCATAAGAAAGAGTTCGTACATTAATTAATACATTTTATTTTACGTGGTCATAAAACAGCAGTTTTTAGTTTTAGAAACGAAACTTCGTGATAAAATAGTAATGTATAGGTGTTCAAAATGAGATGCACAATAAAACGATACGTATCCAAATGTGACGAAAAAATCCAAAGTTTCCAGACTCTCAAACCAGGTGCTGCTATCTTGTGAGGTAAAAGTGCACCATATGTTGCAATACGCTCTTCCACGCCATCTGTCATCCATATCCCGAACTACATCCAGAAACATGTTATAGTTTTGTTGTTTAAAATAACGTATTCACGCGCATATATAAACAATTTTATTTTCCAGCGAGCTCTGTATAATTTTTAAAGTAACTTGTATTTCGTAAACCCCGTTTATGAACGACCCTACACACGTCCACCAAGCTCCGTCTACGAATGCAGCGCCACCCAAGCAGTTCACCAATTGCCACACGGAGCAGCACCTCCTGGACGCGCTGTCTCGCCACATCAAAGCCTATTCTTGACACGCCATTTGATGGCGAATGGATACATAAACGAAAAGGCGCGGCGATTGTCAACTGTCAAGAAAGTGGCCTTCTTATATGGTACAGAATATATTAACCAGCAACAGCATTAAGACAACTCAAGAAAAACATTGAGGATATTTTACAGTTTTGTGGCAAAATATTGATAACTTCATTACAATACAGAGCCATTTATAAAATACTAATATTTATTTCTTTTACATAAAATTAAGAATTTAAAATTGCAATTTTGATTCATACAAATTTCAAAAAATTTATTTTAACACCGTTTGGCTCCATATAAATTGCTTGTTGAAGTTACAGGAATGACGCACTGAAATTTACTTGAAATCAGAAACTTGGTTTTATCTCACAAAGTTAAAAATGAATTAAAAACCAACTGCACAACAAATTTTCATGAATATTTTGATTCGTATCCTGACACATTAATTTAGTTGAGTTATAAGATTTGTATGAAAAAAAAACATATAAATTATAATTTCTATAGTTCGTTAAATTCATTTTTTGAAAAGTCACTTCCCTCTCCATTGTCGTACTTCCTTGAGACTATTATTTCACATCACAATGACAAAGGATGCAATACACTGCCGAGCAATTAAAACAGCACACCAAGAAGAAAACATGCGACAACCACGAAACAATGTAAACAAGAGTACGGGCTGGTATGCACATGATCTCAAGTGGGTATGTTTGCATTTGACCACACACTGACCAGTGATCTTACACATTTGCATGTATAGTTCATTTCATATACGAAGGCCACATTCTGACAGTCAGTGAGTGGCAACTTAATATATATATTGAAAACAAATAACCTGCCATTTACAAAATCCTGTATCAGCTGATGCACGAACGAACAAAAGTTAATATTACGTTGGCTATTCTGAGAGCAGTGCCGAAGCACATCACACAAGCAGAAGATACGTGGATAAGAAAGAGTTCGTAGATTAATTAATACATTTTATTTTACGTGGTCATAAAACAGCAGTTTTTAGTTTTAGAAACGAAACTTCGTGATAAAATAGTAATGTATAGGTGTTCAAAATGAGATGCACAATAAAACGATACGTATCCAAATGTGACGAAAAAATCCAAAGTTTCCAGACTCTCAAACCAGGTGCTGCCATCTTGTGAGTTAAAAGCGCACCATCATTTGCAATATGCCCTTCCATGCCATCTGTTATCCATATCCCGAACTACACCCAGAAACATATTATAGATTTGTTGTTTAAAATAACGTATTCACGCGCATATACAAATAATTTTATTTTCCCGCGAGCTCTGTATAATTTTTAAAGTAACATATATTTCGTGTACCGCGTTTACGAACGACCCTACACACGTCCACCAAGCTCTGTTTACGAATGCAGCGCCACCCAAGCAGTTCGCCAATTGCCACACGCAGCAGCACCTCCTGGACGCGCTGACTCGCCACATCAAAGCCTATTCTTGACACGCCTGTTGATGGCGAATGGATACATAAACGAAAAGACNCAAAAAGGCACGGCGATCGTCAACTGTCAAGAATGTGGCCTTCTTATATGGTACACAGTATAGCTGAAGCCGCATCAACGTGAGAAACACCACACTGTACCAAGCAAGCGTACAGAGTGAAGACCAGAACGTTGCTTTTACACAAATGAACTTCGAGAGAGGACTCCTAATTGGGTTGTCATATCGCCATATAGCCCACCATGTGGATGGTTTCGACCATACCGTCCGATGATGGAGGGAGCAGCGGATACGTATAGGCACCCGCACATGGACGACAAGTGAGGTTGACTGCCAGTTGAGAGGAACGACAGATCATGCACCAGGCGTGGAGGGATTCCACGGCGACCCGGTCTGCGATACTGGCCGATGTTTGTGCTCCAGTGTGCCCATGAACCATTCCCTGACGCCTTGTAGAGGCGAATTTGTGATACCAGTGTCCATTACGTGTACTGCCATTAAGTCTGCAACATCAGCGGCTCCATTCGCAGCGGTGCGAGGCCTCGAGCAATGCGAGACCTCGCTGACTGGCGACGTGTGGTGTTTAGAGACCAGTGCTACTTCGTTATGGGGATCGATGATCATCGTGCCCGGGCGCGGAGGGCCTCTGGTGAACGCCACAACACCAACTTTGCTATCAAGTAGCACACTTCCCCTACGGCAAGCATTATGGTCTGGGGAGCCATAGCCTACGATTGCCAATCTGCTCTTGCCGTGTTACATGGGACATCGACAACCTAGTGGTATGTGGATGAGATCGTAAGCTCCCATTTCTGGCTGGAATTCCAGGTACAACATGTGTGGGACCTGTTGAAATGCCAGCTTCTGCGAACCACAGTATCCAGGATTTGGAATACACCGTCCAGCAATTGTGGACATGTCTGTCTCAGGACAACATCTGAATATGCCAGACAATATTGCAGTGTTTATCACAGTGTGAAGGTGTCCTACATACCTTTGAAGATAACTGGATGGCGTACCTCAGATCCCTATGCAATTGTCCTGCTGCTATGTTTTTGTAATCATGTGTATTACTCATCTGTACCACTACCTTGTAATTTTCAGTACCATCCGATGCATCCTTATGTGTGCACTATTTTTATTGTCTGGCAGTGTACATATCCTAAAAATTATTAATTAATTTTAGGCTCTTGAACGTCCTTAAGGGTCGACTTCCAAAAACCCACTTGTTTTCTGGCTCCCAAATCCAAACACTTTTTAACCCTTACACATCTGCTCACTCTGATGTCATTCCAGTAATGAAGCTGGATGTTATAAATAATGGATATCCCCAGTAAACAGGATATTTTCCCTCTCAAGGATATCCAGCATATTTATCTAGCTGAATGAAACACATCAAGAGTCTTGCCTCATTGTCATTGCAAACACATGAATTGGGACGTATTGGAAGACACACATCTGTCATGCAGGGACATGTAAATCATGGCAATTAATTATGAACTGTGTAAAGGAACACAACTTCTTTGTACCATAAGCAGCACAAGGTCCACAAAAAACAGCACACATTCCACAAATGATCACTTTGTACGAAATATGACAGAGGTAAAATATCAATATAATCCATGCAAACATTACACTTAATAAGCATAGTGCCAGAGAAGCTATAACCTCTGCTTCTTGGTAGAGAAAACACACACATTTGATGTCAACCATAATTGTCAGGAAGTCTAAAGAAAGAAATATTATGGTGTTGGCCAACTCAACAATCTATGCACAATGCAATACTTGCATGGAAATAGGCTTTTACTTATGGATTGGTGTCTGTCACTTAAACAGATACTTCACAACTGCCAGTTTTTGTAATGATCAGGGGCCCTATTACGAAATTTACGATTCCTTAAAGATACTCACTGTGAGCATCTTTATAAGGAGAGCTGAAATTACAGTTAGTGTAAACTGTCTTTATGTGGTATTCTGTAAGGCATCTCATAGGTTTGGCAAAACTGCGGGTTCTGTTCTGCTGCTTGCTGGATTATATATTTTCACTTATTACGGTCTCTCTTGTGTCGTACATTACGTTAATAAAATAAATCTTCAATGAGTGGTACTTGTTTAATAGGTACATTTCAAAATACCACTTTCAAAATCAGCTTACTCCTGTCCTGTCTATGATACAAGCTTTCATATGGTCCTAATAAATTTTGAGCAAACTTGAGAGAAGCACCAAACCCCTGGCACAGTCTGTCATCTGAAACGTGATTACTATGGTTAGAGGTTATCACTAGTGAAGAATAAAATATACTTTTTAAATGTATTCCAGACATAGTATATTTGAGTGGAAATGTAACAGAATATGGCATTCTCCCCTTTGGGGCATTTTAATACAGCGAATTCCGTATTCATCGTTTCTCCGGGGGCTGACAAAATTTTTCGATATATGTGGACATTCAATGAAAATGGCCTTGAAATGCAGATAAATAAAAAATGGGAACATAAAATGTTCCATGGATACAGACTTTCAATCCATCTGGGTTTAATACATTGAGGTTCCACTGTACATATTTTTTCCTTTTGGAGTGGGTTTTCCAGAATTAACTTCAATATGTCGGCCATTTGATTCATAAAGACACCTTGTTGGACTCTCTTTATATAAAGACAGTTACAAGGCTGTGAAAAGAACTTCATGGCGACATTTTGGGTTAAGAATACCATCTTGGCTCTTACAGATAGTTACGCGATAACTGTCTTGATGTAATTAAGACAGTAAGTGGCTACATACGTAATAGAGCCCCAGAGCTGTTGACGGCACCAGTTTAGGTTTTACCCAGCCCCTACTCACTGCACATTACTGTATAAACATATTACACTAGGGTTGCCAACTGTCCCACATTGTACAGAATTTCCTGTACCCTGAGGTTGAAAGAATGACGTCGGGATGGATATAGGACGGGACATCAGATATCCTGTACCTCAGAATTCCCTGAGAATAAACTGAATGTTAATAAACAAAGTGTCAGTAATTTACCACTTCTGCAAATACAGGTATGTTTATGCTACTGCTCTAACCCAACGGTAGACTACTTTGTAAGAATAGGGATGATGAAAAACAACTCTGTATTTGAAGCCACAAAACTGGCTACATAGGTATTTCGTACCTGCAACAAACATTTTCCTGTCATGTATGCTCAGAGAAAAAGTTGACTAATGTATATAACTGAATTTGCACATTAAAGATAGTATTTATAACCGTTTTTAATAATTATTTTCCTTGATCATTTCATTGGGATCACACATGTGGAGTGAGTGAGTTAAGAGATTTGGGCGGCTCTTAACAGCGAGGTCTTGAGAGCCGATGAGGGTGATTGAAGTGAGTATGAAGCAGCGCCGGAATTAAAGGGCGGGTGAAACGGGAGATCCTTGAGAAAACCCACCAACTAAAGGCATCATCTGGTACGATTCCCAATGCGAAAATCCAGAGTGACCCGGCCAGGGATTGAACCCAGATCACCTAGAAGGGAGGCAAGCACGCTAACCACTTAGCCACCACAGCCCCCAGTTTCTGGAAGTATCCCTTATGGCATATATGAAAAAGTTGGCAACCCTATCTTACACGTGCACGCACACACAAAAATATCTCTTGGACATTTTCTCAAAAGATAAAACTAAATCACAATAGCAATAAACTAATGAAAACAAAAACATACTGCATTTGAACAAAACAATGTCAAGACGACAACTGATGCCGTAAAAGGTAAGTTACATCGACAGACTCCTGTTTAACAGCACTTCTCTTTCTACGTAGTATACATGTATTCCGTTACACAATTTCCAACACAATGATGTAAAAAGAAATTAAAACTTACCAACGTAGTTACAGTTCGCACTATGAATCTGCAGAGAGCCAGATTTCTTGTGGCTGGATATAGGAACCCAAGACACACATTTGGAATTGCATAAATGCCTTGAACTAAAGCGAAACTATCCACTACAAAAATTACACAGTTATGTACGTCATTTATTCACAAGCTGCTCGGATCACTTGACACTGCAATTGCAGACTCACAAGGACTATAAAACTGCCGTTTAACACACGCACAGATCCGGTATTTACATGATTGCATGATTCCTACACAACAAAGAGAGTCTCGCTTAGATATTACAATTTTTCTCCGCTTAAACTTACATCATTAAACATTGTCTACTTTGACAATCAACCTAACATTAGAATGCTATATATGCTGGAACTTAACTATATTTACAAAAAAATTAAATTTTTTGAAAAAAAGTGATTTACATAATTTGAACTCCCCACAGTATACGATTAGGATGGCGTTACTACATGTCCTTTAGAAAGATTTGCTAAGTAAATGTTTCAACACTGTGGATTCTCAAATAGCAAAGCCACAATTGTGCAGCATCTTACAGCCTTGAGATATGCTTGGACAAAAAAAGACGTATGCCGCACGTGTAGTTTATACGGTCTCGTGACGAACGCAGTTCATTAAGGCACTTGGGGAGACAAAACTGCTGGTCACCTTGTGATGCGAAGTTCCCATTACTTACTGTTAAAAATTAATTAGTTGCCCTTACACACAGAGTAAAGTTTAAAATACACCATACAGACACACCAATCTCTAAAATCGAAAACTGGTAGGAAAATAAACTTCACATATATATATATAAAAAAATCTTCATGACACAAAATGACCAGAAATAATTGAAACAAAACTTTTTTATAAGTACACTTAGAAAAGAAACACTTTAAAAAAAAAATTCATCAAGCATAGAAATTATTCTTCAGAAACATTGTCACTGGATGCAAGTCAACCGTACTTAACGTNTATAAGTACACTTAGAAAAGAAACACTTTAAAAAAAAAAATTCATCAAGCATAGAAATTATTCTTCAGAAACATTGTCACTGGATGCAAGTCAACCGTACTTAACGTGCGCAAACACAATTCACATCGCCAGAAGAGAAATGGCCAACGCGTTTACCTAGTTTCAATAGAAACGCTTGCGGGAGTTCTCCTGGTGTTTCTGATAGAACATTATCCCGATCACAACACAAGCAATAAGTGCCAGAGCTCCCACTAACATTAGCAAGAATATCTTCACCCCAGACAGTGAAGACGGCTTTGGGTCCTCGACATGATCTGCAAGCAAACCACACACTCGACAAATTACACCACAAAAAAAAAGTACAAAATATTTCGTGTTTGTAATTTCAAACAAGAGAGGTTATGGAGTGAGTGGGCGAGTGAAAGAGAGAATAAGTGTGTGTGAGACAGAGAGAGAATGAATGTGTGGTGTGCGAGAGAGATGGAATGAGGTGGAAAATAAAGATGTGAGCTGCATGATGGGAATGGCAGCAAATGCCAGATAAAGTGACGGGCAAGAGAAGAAGAAAGGAAAGATGCTGCACTGCGAAAAAATAATGGCGGTAGGAGAGGAATGTGAGTTCGAGGAAAAATGTGAGAGATGCTGAATGGGAAAGGGAGGTGTGGTAAGAACTGAAATGAGATTAGAAGTCAACAAAGGATTGCAACAAAGGCCCAGAAACTAAGGCACATGATACAAAGACAATAAAAAATGCAGACTGCAAATATATCGGGAATTTAAGGAGATATTTTGAGGTACGAAAAGATCAAATTGTGTGAGGAACAAGACAGTAGCAAAGAAAGCAAAGCGCAGCAAAAAAAATTCAGACAAAAATCAATGGATAGGATAAAGGTATGAGAGTAATTCTACAATCTGTGAAAAAAAAGTGAAAATGGTTATTAAAGGTAATAATTACTGGGAAGTCTGTCCTCGTCCAATGTCTTTTTGTACCTAAAAATAATACAGTGGGGGCACATTTAACGTGCCCCCCCCCCTTCTCCCCCAAAAAAAAAGCATTTAAAAAATGATGCAATGCAGTTTCAAGCAGGCACCAGGTCGGCAGACCTCTCGGAGTTTAATAATTTGTTTTCAAAGGTTGATTGAATACGTCTGCAGCAGACTTCTTGCATTATAATTTATGTAGCTAAAGGCTGTTTAGAGTAAAGCAAGTACTTTGGAAACCAGCCTTTGAGAAAAAATCACTGCCAATTNTTTATGTAGCTAAAGGCTGTTTAGAGTAAAGCAAGTACTTTGGAAACCAGCCTTTGAGAAAAAATCACTGCCAATATCTACATATATACTACATTACACATCGGCATGAAGGCTCATAGTTAAGTTGTAGCAGATTACTAAAATAGTTCTTAACACTTTATTGTAAGTGAAATGTAAAAATTCTGGCCGCAGATGTTAAGTGTTTCATTTTACACACTAGAATAGGAATTTGCANTTTATGTAGCTAAAGGCTGTTTAGAGTAAAGCAAGTACTTTGGAAACCAGCCTTTGAGAAAAAATCACTGCCAATTTCTACACATATACTACATTACACATCGGCATGAAGGCTCATAGTTAAGTTGCAGCAGATTACTAAAATAGTTCTTAACACTTAACACTGTATTGTAAGTGAAATGTAAAAATTCTGGCCGCAGATGTTAAGTGTTTCATTTTACACACTAGAATAGGAATTTGCANTATTGTAAGTGAAATGTAAAAATTCTGGCCGCAGATGTTAAGTGTTTCATTTTACACACTAGAATAGGAATTTGCATATTAGCACACATTCACATTTCCTTACAATTACATGGTTTTGGTAATTGCACACAAATGGGAGAAAAATACAAAATGAGAAAAAAAAAGTTGATCCCAGCAGGGCTTCAAAAGTGCTCAATTAATTGTGAACAACGCATAGCTCCCTGCGCTCCTCAATACTCGTGGCAGTACCCACGAGTGTGAGACATCACCAGCTATCCTTCGGGTGCTCAATTGGTTCTGCCTGTAGAGGTAAAATGGGGCAGAGTGCGCATATGAACTACAGAATAGTCGCTCTCCGTGTTCCAACAGTATTATCAAAAGCAACGTGGATAGATTTTGAGGCTAGAACATTGTTTACTTACGCTAAGTCCTCCGAGACGCTTGTACACTTCCTGTAATCTACTTTTAGTGCAGTTATAATGTATTTTACGCCTCTAAAAGGGTGGATTTGTTGAAAATTCTAATGTGAACAAAAATGTTCATCACTGTTGACAGGGAGACGTTGACAGATGTATTGGCGATGGACGAGTCAATGTTGCGGGCATGCGCAGAAGACGGAAATTGGTTTACCTAATAAATTTAGTCTATGGTTCTGCCTTAGCAGGTGCATCAAGTGGTCGATACGTAATTCCATGCGCAACCATAACAGTGTCCTGCTCGCAAACTTTTAACGTAACACGTAACATATTACTACCCATTACTGACAACATGTCTGATGTTGGTTGGACTAGGTNTATTACTACCCATTACTGACAACATGTCTGATGTTGGTTGGACTAGGTTTCCTTACTGACCCGTGATTTTTTTCTTAGAGGTTCAGGGAGGGACAAGTTCCACGCGCAGGAGTAGGATTGCCGTCAGAGAGGAGGGTGCAAAACCCTTTCAGATTGGACACACAGTATGGCACAACTAAGCAAATATGAGCCTTTATGCATCCTGTGGTTCATTTATCCAACCTCCTTTATACCGACAATGGAGGCGAGTGAAGGCAAGGCGGAACACAGTTTGAAATCCAGATTCAGGGTTTCCAACTTTTTTTCACTTGAAAATTCCCTGCT
Source organism: Clitarchus hookeri (assembly GCA_002778355.1). Lineage (NCBI taxonomy): Eukaryota > Metazoa > Arthropoda > Insecta > Phasmatodea > Phasmatidae > Clitarchus > Clitarchus hookeri. The sequence goes on from NQII01007499.1 coordinate 29,283, forward strand.
TTGCAGACAAAATTAATTTTTTTCCCCTGACATTTTGCTTAACATAATTTTCTGCAAGAATAGACACCTCTGCATTATAGCACACTTTTACACCAAACTACTTTTTCGATCCTACAAAATTACTCCTTAAATATATTGTAATGAAAAATGCCTACACATTTTGTCCACAATCATTAAAACAATTTTATACGATTCTAGTAGCAGTACACAATTGATGATAGAACTGCCGAATAAAGCTTGCGTATCACAGAATTCCCCGATATTTAGTTACTGTGTTCAAAATTCCCTGACATTTCCCTACTTTCCAGGTGAGTGGCAACCATCCAGATTACCTAATGAGACAGTGGCAAGGGTTGACACTGGTATTGGGCAACCATCTGTAGTGGAATTGTTTTTTTTATACCGAGATGCCGTGGGCTGCATGACCATAATCGATGCCAACACAGGAGACCATTACCTTCGCTGCTCCTGAATCCAACCAGTCACACCTCCTGCCCTGTCTGATGGAATGGAGTCGAGAGGTTTGGGTGACTGTTAACGAGGTCTTGAGAGCCATTTCTGGGCAGGTATGCCTGTATGCAAACTGTCAACCAAAACGTGAAAGTTGCAGCGGAATTACCCTGTGGCCCTTTGGCTTGGTCGGCTCTCTCAAGAGTTATGATTTACACACACTTACCTGTNTTGCAGCGGAATTACCCTGTGGCCCTTTGGCTTGGTCGGCTCTCTCAAGAGTTATGATTTACACACACTTACCTGCGAGAGTAGTGCAGAGTAAACGAATCGTAGAAAATGAACTGGTCAGCATATTCTGTGCACGGAATTAAAACAAAAAAAAATTATTTTGTCCCACACATCTCACTTTTTATTTGTCAGGATACACACATGTGAAAAAATCACAGTGGCTCTTTGAAAATATATTATGTGTGGCAGTTCAAATCTCAATGGCAAGTAAACAGAAATTAGCGGAGCAGAGAAGGAGGGGTTTGGGTGGATCTTAACGAGATCTCTAGAGCAAACGAGGGGTTGAAACAAGGTGGATATGGAGGGGCACTGGAAATAAAGGTTGGGAAAATGGGAAATGCCTGAGAAANTTGCAGCGGAATTACCCTGTGGCCCTTTGGCTTGGTCGGCTCTCTCAAGAGTTATGATTTACACACACTTACCTGTGAGAGTAGTGCAGAGTAAACGAATCATAGAAAATGAACTGGTCAGCATATTCTGTGCACGGAATTAAAACAAAAAAAAAATTATTTTGTTCCACACATCTCACTTTTTATTTGTCAGGATACACACATGTGAAAAAATCACAGTGGCTCTTTGAAAATATATTATGTGTGGCAGTTCAAATCTCAATGGCAAGTAAACAGAAATTAGTGGAGCAGAGAAGGAGGGGTTTGGGTGGATCTTAACGAGATTTCTAGAGCGAACGAGGGGTTGAAACAAGGTGGATATGGAGGGGCACTGGAAATAAAGGTTGGGAAAATGGGAAATGCCTGAGAAAATCTGCTTACCAGTAGCAATCGCCAGCACAATTACCACATGCGAAAATCTGGGAGTGACCCCACCGGGTATCGAACCCAGGTCACGTTGGAGGGGGGGGACAAGTGCTCTAGCTGATACACCAATATACAGAAATGAAGCTATCTGTTTCCTTCAGTTTCCTTCATCGTTGAAATTTCAATTTCAACCAAAATTAGACACATCACCAAACACGGATAGCCAGCACCGACAAATTGCTCCGCTCCCTTGTAACGTGCAAGAAAAGGCATCCGGCTGACAAATCCCTGCCCTAGATACTAAAGCTTATCAAATAAGCTGCCTTGCAACTTTTTTAAATACCGGAATGCCATCCTAGATATACAACCACACAAAATTATTACTACAGTCAACATACTTTAATAATTAAAAAAAAAAACCACTGACACTTGAGCAAGCCTGGTATTTCAGTAACGCTAATATTTCCAAACAGTATTCATGAACTCTTCTCCATTCACGAGTTCTGGAATGAAAGTGTTCTGTCAAGGCCTTACCTCGTGGCGGTTCAAAGAAGACTGCGGAAGGAGAGATAAATGACCTGTCTTCATCTTTCGGCTGAAAAAAAAATGGGATTCGCAACACTTAAAAACTGCTGAAGAGGATAATGAAAAAAAATGAAAAAAAAAAATCACACATAATAACAACATTCAAAACTTACATCATCTGGCATATCCAGCTCGTACAGTCTTATGGACATTACATCGTGGGTGTCCGTCAGGTCGCCTGTGGCAGCGCTAACGCCAAAGTAATACCCGATCGGCAGGCGGACACCTTTCGTGGAAAAACATTCCTTCCACGCTGCTTTGTTCTCGAGATCTGTGGACACTGCACAAGTCTGTGAGTTTAACAGCAGCACAGACAGCAAGATGTCTCACAAATGTTATCTGAAGATCTGTGCTTACCACCCAACATACCATATTTACATAATAAACAACATAAATTTATTACAGGAAAAATGTAAGATATTGTATCGTGTATAGGCCGCACCAGAAGTTTTCAATGAAAAATCAGGGGTAATTAATATTTCAAGTGTAGGCCCCACTGAATTTTTGTATTCCTGTAAATATTGCGAAGCCTCATTGTGCTAGTGCGGAGTCCGACCAGCACGGCAACAGTAAACAATGACGTCAAACTAATTAGTTTGCCATCGAGTGTGTCGTCGCCATGCCGGCTGGCCTCTGCCTACTGATAGGTGGCAACAGCGCAGTATTCCGCCGAACAGAACAAAGAGCGTGAGTAGCTGCAGGGAAGAGGACTTGACCTTGTCGTGCCCTCTGTCGCCACAACCCCACCCGCTCCTTTCCTCTTCATCTTCACTTATCAGCGTCGCCCTCGTTAAGGTTTATTCTACTCAGGTTAGGAACAAAACGTGATTTCTTACGAGAGAGTTTGGCATAGGGAAAATTTCCGCTACTACGTGCGCAATGTTCCAAAAGGTAACTTTAAATTAAATTTTAAGGTACGCGAATAATAAAAGAGAAAGGTTTTACTTAATCACAAAGTTATTTTATATTTGATTTATGATTGTTATAATTATCCTGGTTTTTAACGTAGAAACTAGGGCAAATCTGGTACACATGAGACACTAGCACTTACCTAGTGGCGAAAATTTTTGGTTGCCAAACTTTTAACATTGATCTTCCCAACCTGCAGTAGACGTAACCTTACCCGCATGTCGCTTGTGTCCTCCCCTTACCCTCCTTGTATAGTGTTCTATTTGCAGTTTTCAATAAGTTACCGGTATCGTTAACGAGAGTTTTGAGTCGCGCTGTTGGGCAATAACGTACTTTTATTATTAATGCGTCTGCCAAGCGAGCGTGTTTGTTTACATTATTCATATGTGGCCCGTGCACAAAGATGTATTTTTTATACACGTGAGTGATGAGCTATTCATATGTTCTTATTTTTTTGACTTCGTTAGAAACTAAGTTAAAACATTAAAGCCTACTGTATGTTGACAAATTTCTGAAAATGTTTTGGGGCAGAAAATTATTTTAATAGCATTATCTCGTAAATAAAGCGCCCCCCACTTTTTGTAGTCATTAATTTTCGTAAAAATGTGCGGCCTATACACGCCGAAATACTATACGGCATTTACTAATCATATGATAAGTCTCAAGATGTATTAAAGTAGCTGTTTAATGAGTTTATGTGGAACTAAAACTTCAATACAATATGTACTAGTTACTTTGCATCACTGATACTCACCACGGAGGACTCTGTAAGCTACAATAGTGATAAATTAAACCTTACAGTGACTCGGAAATATATAAAATTGTAATTAAAAGTAGACAATGACACCAGTGGTGGCGGCAATATAATAAGCACTGCCGAAGCAAGGTGCTGATGCCCGGGACGGAATACTGTATCAGCAAAATTATGAGGTGACATTAGGAATTATGTTTTACCTGTACCAGGCAGGAAGTGATGGGAAAAGACGACAAAGTTAATAAACATCAATTGTAATTGACTGGATGCATAGCAGAAAGGTTGATCGTGATTGGTCTGCCAGGAACAGTTCACTTAGGGTTGCCAGATGTATAGATCTATCCAGAACAATTTCGATTTTGCTAATTTTGTTTCGCGCACTGTTCTTGTCTGTAAGAGTATGCCCAATGTCGTGATTTTTAAGATACTGCACAACCTAACAAAAATTAATGTATTATTTTCACAGCACACTCTCGACATTCTAATAATTCTATTTTCACAGTCCCGAAGGACAGAACAGAAATTGCATATTCATGAACAAAAATTCAATACTTATATAATATACAATCAGTATTTTCAACAATAAATACGTGTACAATTTGACCCTGTTTAGTACAGGTATCAGTATGAAAGTTTAGTTTATTGAATGTGCCTCTGTTTTACATGTGCAAGACCTTTGTTAATTTAGGATGATTCGAAAAAGGAATGCTGCCAAAAACACGTGCTGAATTTTCCTTTCCGAATATAAGTAAACCCTAAGTTCACTATAAAATGGACTCCAGAAATAGCATGTTGGAGCTTGGACACACTCATTACGTCACCTGGATTACGGCTGGCTGCANTATAAAATGGACTCCAGAAATAGCATGTTGGAGCTTGGACACACTCATTACGTCACCTGGATTACGGCTGGCTGCAGTAGTGATCGTCCTACTGAAAACAAGTCTCCTCCTAGATGTTTGCACAAACATCGGATGACTGGCAGGAATTAGCACATGTTTATTTTCAGTTCGACGTGGCGAGAATAGGCAATTAGGCAACTAAATCACGTTATTGAAAGGAGATATAAAACAACAAAATTATCATAGAGGACACACTCATGGATACACACACAACACAATTTTCATGCAGGTGCGCACACGCACACATTTTGCTGGCTGCGCCAGCTTCTTCAGGCAGAGAGTGATGGAACACTGCAGTCTGTCGAACGTGGTTGGCTATCAGAAAAAAAATAGTGACTGGGAGGTACGTACACTAGGGTGTGGCAGGAAACTTGAAATGCGATAACAGGGGTTATCTAACGTTTAGGCCTGGTGGCCGTCTCAATTTAGAGATGTATTGGTGGGCCAGTTCCCAGCGTCGCAGTTCTGCACCATTCCGGTTTTGTAACAGAGATATCACAGTAGATTAAGCCATGTAAAAACACAGCCATGCATAGAAAGTCAACAAATCCTAATACAGTATGATTGCATGGCTGTAAATTTATACATTCAACGCAGCCATAATTTCGTTCCCTCTTTCATTTAATTCAATCTACTTTCACACTATTTGGGTAGGTTTACTGCAAGACAAGGCAAAATAATGAAACCAAATCACAGAGCATAAATAAACCTGTCACTGTACAGCAAAATCTTGTTACAAAGTACTNAGGCAAAATAATGAAACCAAATCACAGAGCATAAATAAACCTGTCACTGTACAGCAAAATCTTGTTACAAAGTACTTCTCTTCAAAGAACCTTTCCTTTTGAAGTACTTATTGCAAATCCCTGCAAGATGTCAGGGTATTTAATACATCTTGTTCAGTATGAAAAAATTTCAGTAGTAAGTATAAAACTCTAGTTCCTTGGTGTATTTTGTAACTTTGTACTGAGATTCTACTGTATTTGAATAATTAATGCTAATACAGACTAATTAATGATTTTACCACTACAACATACGTACATNTGAGATTCTACTGTATTTGAATAATTAATGCTAATACAGACTAATTAATGATTTTACCACTACAACATACGTACATACTGACACATCACTTGCCACTTCAAGCTCTTTATCACTATACGACTATACGAGTGTGTCGTTGTTGCAAAACTATTATAATTATTTGCCGTAGTTTGATACGTACTAACATCTTCACAGGACTTAAAAAAAAAAAAAAAAAAACAAACCATGCATGTTAAAACGAACTTCCAAAATAGCTCTTCTGAAGTTACCACGTAGTGGCAGCATATTTGCAAACAGCTGTGAAGAATGTTACCTCTTATGTAGTTCTCGACATATGGTGAAGAAAATTAAAACTCACTCTATTGTCTGAATGATACTAGTGTGTAATATAGCTGCCCGATTTGTCGTTACGACCCGCATGTCACACACACGTTCTCTACACGCTACCAGGGCAAACCAACCAATGCATCTACACACACTTTCTACCAGTGAAACCAAACCGCTACATGCAACAAACCAGGCAATCGTAGAGCTAGGAAGCTTGTGAACAAGCGCAAGATGCGATGCCTGCTTCGTACTATTCCTTCGAAAGGCTTGCTGAGGTAAGCTCCAAGACACCTGCATTCTCAACTCAAACTTTTAAAACTAGGCGTACTCGCAACCAAACCTTTTTTTCAACTACACAAGCCACTTGTACAATGCGGTACTACTCAAAGTAACTACAGTACGGTATTAAATTATTTGGTCACCAATGAAACAGTGCCGCTGAAGTTCTTTATGCACAAGCAAATGAATAACAATAGCTCAAACGTTCTCCCCTGCACTTGCAGAATGAATTAAGAAAGCACCAAAATAAAATCAATATAGAATGAAACTAACATGCTCCCATAAAACTAAACTATTAAACTGTACTAATAACTTCAAGAAAAAAGCACATGTACTAATGATCAATAAATGTTTTAAGTTTAAGGTAAAAATTATGTTTGAAATATTTTTCCCAAATTGTACCATCTTTGTAAAGTAAACACATACTAAATTTTAATAAAANATTAATGTAAAAATTATGTTTGAAATATTTTTCCCAAATTGTACCATCTTTGTAAAGTAAACACATACTAAATTTTAATAAAACTATTCAAATAAAATTTATTGCTTTATTCGTTGCTTTTGAAAAGAAACTACATTTTTATTCTTCAAAATTTTATCAAACTATAACTGCTTTAGAACTCTGTTTTGCACACTACTATCATCTTCCATTAACTGTACACTTCTATTTTAAAATAATAAATACGATGTATGGCTGACACATGCATGATATACCTACATTATTTATAATTATAAGCTACATGAAAAGTATCACCTAAATTTCACAGTACTTGTGTTTATGTACATATTTAATGGAGTAGCAATTCAAGAGCAAATAAACTTGTGGCGTCAAAAATTAGAGCACTGGTGTGAAATAGCATATGTTGGTAACGATTCCAGCATTACTATCCATGCATGAAAATATTTCTCTACCATAAAATGCAAAAAACCAGTGCGAGCGAGACAAGGTGACATAACTACCGAGTGTTTCTTTCTTCTGGGCTCCGTTCGGCTTCATGTTCCCAGGGAAAATATTCACTGCCCGAGAATGGCGCAGAGAGAGAGAGAGCAAAAACAAACGGGGAGGAAAGAAAAAGACAGAATGACCACATTACAGAAGAGAAGAACCATGCACGTTAAAGTTCATGCCAACCAACATCATTCGAACAATGAACTCCGGGTCATGAAGGAATAATGCTGACCGACATTAGGTTTCAGTACGGCACTTCCTACAATGGACAAATGAGACATCACAAGTTACAGGATAAATTCATTAGAAACATCTGCAAAATAACAAATGAACAACATAATTACAAACATTCAAATTCAGCATTTCTCGCTACCTCAATAGTTTGGTCGGATAAGAGGTTCAATTCTTGTTCCTGGAAGGTCGCTATAACTGACAGCAGGAGTTATTTTTAAAGAGGAAGTTATTCTCAGGGTGCCTTCGCTTCCCTATCCAAACTACGCATATATTTATTTAGCAGGACACTCTAATTCAAATTATGAAAGATGATTTTGTAACCACTATCTAAATGAATGGCCCTAGAGAAGTCAAACTCCCTGCCACGCGCCGCCACGCAGGAAGCATACCAACCAGTCTCATTTGTCCACTGAACCAACAATAACACAAAGGGCGTTTACACAGTTACAAACATATCATTTGGTTACAGCACACAATGAATTCTCATGCTCCAACAACTCTTACGAGAAGCATTTTAATTTTTTCTGATGTTTAGTGGAAACCAAAAAGAGGGCGTGACAATGCATGTGGCAAACATAGATTTTAATTTCAGCTATCCACCTGACGAGACTGACTTTCTGCGCGCACGTAAAAGTACAAATTTCCTCTGTCGAGTCAGTAAGCGTGACTTTGCAATCATGTAATTTTGTTTTAAAATTTCTGGCTTTTATCACACAAGCACACATAATGTAATGCACAGTCACAACTTGTACAATAAAGTTCTTTTAAATCTAGTGACTGAAACCTTTTTATCTTGACATTAAGCAACTGTTCCTAAGCCAGCCTGCTTTTCTGAATGAATTACACTATGCATGACGGACACCTACTATCAACTGAAGTTTAAACTTTAAAAATGTGTCGTGAATATGAAAGTGTAAACAAAGTGTTCATAAATCAGAAGAAATACTGTGATATTTTGTCACATTAGTTAAACTTGTTCAGTGCAAAACNAAGTGTGAACAAAGTGTTCATAAATCAGAAGAAATACTGTGATATTTTGTCACATTAGTTAAACTTGTTCAGTGCAAAACATGGCTGTTTTTGAACGATCCCATTACCAGTCTGTAAGCCAAGGGTAAAATTTACCATCATCAATTAGTATCCAGTTTTTTTTGCAAGGGATGTCAAAGCAACCCCTCACAGGGTTGACTAATAAAAGGTATTACACACAATTAAACACACAAGCCTATTAATCAAATAGCTTTGCAACATGTTAATTTTGTTTTTCTTGCTGATTATTAATATTGTAACAAATTTTCCACGATAAAGTCACCTACACAAGAATGTAAAAATATGTACAATTACCAATTATCCCTTAATGGATATAAACTTAAATTATTTAGAAACTATTGTATGTAAAATTTGGATATTTCTATTACTAGCATGTCTGCTATAATGGTAACACTTGCTTCCCCCCCCCCCCGCTCAAAACATTCATACATCGCTAAGGAAGAACTTCCACTACCAAAATGCAACAACCATTAACAGGGCCGCCACCTCTTTTTCATTTAAATATGTACTTTTCCTCTGTAAGGGTGGTACTGGCATACAAGTCGCACCAGTATTTAATTTGATAAATCTACGTATCTTGACTTGATGAAAATTATTTTTCACGGACAAAAAAAAAGCAGTAATCTGGTTTAATTTTTAGATATTTCAAACCTCTAGCTGAATTTCCAGGCTGCAGACGGTGGGTTCGAGAGAAGTGAGCGTGGAACACTGCAGTTGCCCTCTGGCGAGACACTCGCTGTTCGCTACACTTGTGCGAGACGTTTAACGTAATGGAAAGACCGCTGGCAATGTTTTATTTGTTGAAACCGACGCAAGCTAACCATTTACGTACGTACTGAACCACACAACAAAATAATAGGATTGTGCGAATGCAAGTTTTGCTCTCATGAAATGAAAATGACTGATACACGTGACAAAAATTTCGTGAAACCGAAACAAAAATGAAAAGTAATTCTATAAGAGCTCAGTTTTAGTGAAAGTTAAATGAATTCCACAACATTTCAGAGTGTTATTCATTCTAACAAATTTGTTGCAAAACCAAACTGAAAAATGGAACACACAGTATGCAGTATTTACTACAGGGGTTCTCGTCTATACATATTTATATATTTCCATTTTATGTAATTATTTTAGTTATAAAACAACGAAAACAAAAAATATTTCCCTTGCTGGTGCACTAAATTAACATTCATTAAACATCTTAAGTTGATCAAAACCAACGATTTTCGTTTCGTTGAAACTTCCGGCAACCAAATTTCGTACTGAAAAAAAAAAAATGAATATTGTCAGTTTCAGTTATATTTCAGCATACCGAATATTTGCACAAGCTTATAAAATAGTTTTACTTCAAAACTTGAAGTGGAAAACTCGCAAAATAATTGCACCCTACTATTTGACCCCTTAGAATTAGCATAAATTGTACACGAGAACATATTTTTCTGCAAGGATAGATGCATTTGCATTATAGCAAACTTTTAAACCAAAACTTACTTCTCTGACTACTCCCTACGCATGCTGTACAGAAAAATGCCTTAACATTTTGTCCACAATCATAAAAACAATTGTAAACAATTCCAGTAGCAGTGCAAAACTGACGACAGAACTGCCAAATATAACTTGCATATCACAAGGATTCCATGACATTTCCCTGTTTTCCAGAAGAGTGGCAACCATGCATTAGGCAGTAGCCAGCACACAAATTACAGATTATGTAGTCGCAAAGATCTGAGTTGAACGACCTGGAGAGCACTCAATGACTAGGTTGTCAAGTGTCCATGGACTAAAATGACGTGGAGATGTAGCAGCAAAAGAACGGGGAAGATAAGGTTGAAGATGGGAACGGAAGGAGGGTGGGGCGGGGGAGGCAGTATCTTAAGAAAACCGGTTATAGGCCATTCACGGTTACTTTACACTTTTCTGAAGCCCTGAAATTACACCAAAGGGGCAGTGTGTCGCATTTATACGCACTCGGTGTCATACAATTTTCCATAAGAACTTTTTCTCACTAGGCATTACCAACACTCCTATTTTCTGTTTTTATTCATATTAATGATATATATTATATAATTATGTCAAATTAATTACAAATGAAATGCTATGAATTATAAGTAAAAGTTCAATTTTACAAAAAAAATAAGGTACTTTTATGTCAACAGAAGTATAAAACACATGTGATACATAACATTTAGAAACAACGATAGGGTGATTTTTCAAAGGTTTGATTTAAAAAGTGTGAAGAAACTGCAAATAGACTATAATCAATGTAAATGTCTGTCATGGTTTCTACAAGAAAATTTCAGGTAAAAACCCACAGGGAATTGAACACAGAACGACATTGTTGTAAACCAAAATTCCAGCATTGCAACCATGGTGGGTCCAACTGGTCTCGCAGAAGCATTTGTCGGAAGATAACACATTGGCACATTTTGTCATCGTCATCATCATAACATAGTAATTACACTTTGCACTTTGTGCATGCTGAATGTGAATAGGCATTCAGCAAGTAGTGACTTTAATTCCTCGCAAAAAATAACACAGATAGTGCTGTGCACATCAGTTTTATGAATGCGTTGCAAGGAAATTTCCCACAAATCGTAAATCTCGAACGTTTTCTAAATTCAACAATTTGATAATTGCTAATGTGCACTAAACAGCACATATTTATTAACAAACACAAAAAAAAAAAAAATGTAGATAATTAATCTTTTCTTCAGCCTGCGTCTCTCACAGCATGAGAAATTCATTATGTGCTACATAACCTCNAAATGTAGATAATTAATCTTTTCTTCAGCCTGCGTCTCTCACAGCATGAGAAATTCATTATGTGCTACATAACCTCAAAACATTCAAGTAAAACAGTAAATGGCATTATTTCGGTTACTGATAATCCCAGCACCTACTAAGAACTTTGCGTTAATATATTGTAAATATGGCACTGGTAGCCAAAAATGAGGGGGGGAAAAAAAGGCGCAGGTTTCCCTTATCTTGCCATTCACAGTTAGGCACACAGAAAACACCAACATTCACAAAACGAGTACATTCCTTCTGGGGATAGAAGCAACACGCTAGCAATTTAAATGTCACTCGAAGCAAGGAAATGAACACAGAACAAAACACAAGTAACCAACAAACAGCAATACCACACACTGACAAGGTACCGGTGTCTATCAAAAACTATTCTACTTTAGATCCGGAAGACAAGATACTTTTGCACAACAAACAGTGATAAATATAGTGTCCACACACCGAAAAACACGTAAAAAAAATACACTGAGAAAGTGTGATGACAATAACTGTATACTTAACAGCATTTATGAGATTCACAAACTNCACGTAAAAAAAATACACTGAGAAAGTGTGATGACAATAACTGTATACTTAACAGCATTTATGAGATTCACAAACAAGCTACTATGGTAATACTGAACTAGGTGGGAGATACATACAGCAGAATGATGTTAAAACACATCTCAAATAACCCACAAATATTAACTGTATGTGACTAATCAAATTACGGCTGATACTTTCCTATCAAAAAACACGTCGAACTCGAGCAAAATCAGTAAATAGGAAGACGTCGGCAGTGTGAATGTTACAAACGAACTACCGTAAACACGAAAACAAAATGTTTGGCGTACAAACTTATTCTGACTGGGCTACTCTCAGAATACCGTAGTTCTAAAACACCCAAAGCTGCTCCAGGGGTTACTGCGAACACCAAGCGTGAACAACAATGGCTTACCCGTGAGGACGTCGTTCTCGTATCGGATCGCTATGTGCGTGTCGTGCTCGAGGTTCCGAAACTTCGCCTCGCAGCCGGCCAGCTGCGTGTGAGTGCCGTCGCGATCGTGGTCGTAGTGCAGCGATCCGTTGTTCACCATCGCTGAAATGTATGGGTGTTGGTGCTGTAACCGATCGAGTCCACAACGCTTGAGCCACTCGCAAGCCAAACTACAACAGTGACTTGAAAACTGCAGGAAAAAATAACATGATAAAGCAAACACGCAACGGAAAACCCGGGGAAGGGCAGACAATATAAATATAAGCCTTTTCCCCTCATTCACAAGTTTAATCCATAGTTTTTTTTTTTCAGTACACGTTTAAAAGCAGGTGCTAGTCACTTGCAAAAAACAATATACTTAATAATAATAATAATAACAATTTTCACTGAAATGTACGCGTTAAATTGGATAATGTGCTGATTATGTGACAGCATTAATATTGTAAGATTTTTAGAAATGCAATTTAACTACAAATAGAACCCTGTTATAACATTCTAGCATATAACACCATTATTTTATGATCCCACCATTTCTCCATAAGGCTTAATGGTTTTAATTCTTTCGTGCATCTCAAATGCAATTTCTCTCTTGAATAAAATTTCAGACACATTAAATGTACAGTAGCCTACAAAAAATATACAGAAAACAGTTTACACTTTAATATTAAGGAATAGCTGTGCCCGCGGCTCCACTCGCGCGGACTACAGAATTATTGTTCAGGTTTTAAAAAATAATAAAGTTGAATTAGACAAAGGTTTTAAATTAAAAAATACTTTCATTTTTTACATTTTAATATTTTGCATGAAGTCATTTGTTTTTCCTTCTTCCTTTTTCTAATCTAAAGACATATATTTTATCGAAGGGCCTCTTTGTACACCAAGTTGTATGCTTATTGGTATTTCTCTGATACAGATAGATACATGCAAGCGCAGAGTTTTTTTTAGGTCTTTTCATCTTCCACAATTCTTTACTACATCATATTGTTCCATCTTTAACGGTTTAGACAGCGTATTGCAAGAGAGCGCGCTGGCTACAAACTTTTTTCCGACATGATTCACTATTATCGTCACTGTTTATTCCTTATGTTACTTTACGTAACAATATATATATACTAAAACCTGGCCAAAGAACATATAGGCACAATAAACAGGGCGCAACTCTCACAAGCAGCTTACAACTACTTTTTGGAGGGTTGTTACATACGGCCCCATTGCGCACATACATCTGCAACGATAGCTGTGAGGGAGGCCACAAGCAAATTTACACAACTTAGGAACCAAATTCAAACAAAAATGGAATGCATAAATATCAACAGCAAATTGCACAGAACAGCACAAAAATGTGGGTCCAGCAGACACCAGGCCGTTCCTTTGAATATTCCACAATCTAGAAACAGACCCCGCCTCCAGCGACAGCACCGGAGGGGAGAGTGGGCCGTACTACGAGGCAGAGGATCAGAGCAGTCGGTGAATGTCACAAGGGGCGTGGTTGGTGACAAGACCATGAGCCAGCGGCATTCCTCCTTTTGGGTGGCAAGTTCAAAGTGCGAGATCAGGCGAGTTCCTATCTTTGAAAAGCTATAGAAGTATAGAAATATATCTCTTTCTAATTGAAAGTGAGAATTAAATAAGCAGACACAATTCGTAAAATNACAAAAAAAATAAGGTACTTTTATGTCAACAGAAGTATAAAACACATGTGATACATAACATTTAGAAACAACGATAGGGTGATTTTTCAAAGGTTTGATTTAAAAAGTGTGAAGAAACTGCAAATAGACTATAATCAATGTAAATGTCTGTCATGGTTTCTACAAGAAAATTTCAGGCAAAAACCCACAGGGAATTGAACACAGAACGACATTGTTGTAAACCAAAATTCCAGCATTGCAACCATGGTGGGTCCAACTGGTCTCGCAGAAGCATTTGTCGGAAGATAACACATTGGCACATTTTGTCATCGTCATCATCATAACATAGTAATTACACTTTGCACTTTGTGCATGCTGAATGTGAATAGGCATTCAGCAAGTAGTGACTTTAATTCCTCGCAAAAAATAACACAGTTAGTGCTGTGCACATCAGTTTTATGAATGCGTTGCAAGGAAATTTCCCACAAATCGTAAATCTCGAACGTTTTCTAAATTCAACAATTTGATAATTGCTAATGTGCACTAAACAGCACATATTTATTAACGAACACAAAAAAAATGAAATGTAGATAATTAATCTTTTCTTCAGCCTGCGTCTCTCACAGCATGAGAAATTCATTATGTGCTACATAACCTCAAAACATTCAAGTAAAACAGTAAATGGCATTATTTCGGTTACTGATAATCCCAGCACCTACTAAGAACTTTGCGTTAATATATTGTAAATATGGCACTGGTAGCCAAAAATGAGGGGGGGAAAAAAAGGCGCAGGTTTCCCTTATCTTGCCATTCACAGTTAGGCACACAGAAAACACCAACATTCACAAAACGAGTACATTCCTTCTGGGGATAGAAGCAACACGCTAGCAATTTAAATGTCACTCGAAGCAAGGAAATGAACACAGAACAAAACACAAGTAACCAACAAACAGCAATACCACACACTGACAAGGTACCGGTGTCTATCAAAAACTATTCTACTTTAGATCCGGAAGACAAGATACTTTTGCACAACAAACAGTGATAAATATAGTGTCCACACACCGAAAAACACGTAAAAAAAATACACTGAGAAAGTGTGATGACAATAACTGTATACTTAACAGCATTTATGAGATTCACAAACTAGCTACTATGGTAATACTGAACTAGGTGGGAGATACATACAGCAGAATGCTGTTAAAACACATCTCAAATAACCCACAAATATTAACTCTATGTGACTGATCAAATTACGGCTGATACTTTCCTATCAAAAAACACGTCGAACTCGAGCAAAATCAGTAAATAGGAAGACGTCGGCAGTGTGAATGTTACAAACGAACTACCGTAAACACGAAAACAAAATGTTTGGCGTACAAACTTATTCTGACTGGGCTACTCTCAGAATACCGTAGTTCTAAAACACCCAAAGCTGCTCCAGGGGTTACTGCGAACACCAAGCGTGAACAACAATGGCTTACCCGTGAGGACGTCGTTCTCGTATCGGATCGCTATGTGCGTGTCGTGCTCGAGGTTCCGAAACTTCGCCTCGCAGCCGGCCAGCTGCGTGTGAGTGCCGTCGCGATCGTGGTCGTAGTGCAGCGATCCGTTGTTCACCATCGCTGAAATGTATGGGTGTTGGTGCTGTAACCGATCGAGTCCACAACGCTTGAGCCACTCGCAAGCCAAACTACAACAGTGACTTGAAAACTGCAGGAAAAAATAACATGATAAAGCAAACACGCAACGGAAAACCCGGGGAAGGGCAGACAATATAAATATAAGCCTTTTCCCCTCATTCACAAGTTTAATACATAGTTTTTTTTTTCAGTACACGTTTAAAAGCAGGTGCTAGTCACTTGCAAAAAACAATATACTTAATAATAATAATAATAACAATTATCACTGAAATGTACGCGTTAAATTGGATAATGTGCTGATTATGTGACATCATTAATATTGTAAGATTTTTAGAACTGCAATTTAACTACAAATAGAACCCTGTTATAACATTCTAGCATATAACACCATTATTTTATGATCCCACCATTTCTCCATAAGGCTTAATGGTTTTAATTCTTTCGTGCATCTCAAATGCAATTTCTCTCTTGAATAAAATTTCAGACACATTAAATGTACAGTAGCCTACAAAAAATATACAGAAAACAGTTTACACTTTAATATTAAGGAATAGCTGTGCCCGCGGCTCCACTCACGCGGACTACAGAATTATTGTTCAGGTTTTTAAAAATAATAAAGTTGAATTAGACAAAGGTTTTAAATTAAAAAATACTTTCATTTTTTACATTTTAATATTTTGCATGAAGTCATTTGTTTTTCCTTCTTCCTTTTTCTAATCTAAAGACATATATTTTATCGAAGGGCCTCTTTGTACACCAAGTTGTATGCTTATTGGTATTTCTCTGATACAGATAGATACATGCAAGCGCAGAGTTTTTTTTAGGTCTTTTCATCTTCCACAATTCTTTACTACATCATATTGTTCCATCTTTAACGGTTTAGACAGCGTATTGCAAGAGAGCGCGCTGGCTGCAAACTTTTTTCCGACATGATTCACTATTATCGTCACTGTTTATTCCTTATGTTACTTTACGTAACAATATATATATACTAAAACCTGGCCAAAGAACATATAGGCACAATAAACAGGGCGCAACTCTCACAAGCAGCTTACAACTACTTTTTGGAGGGTTGTTACATACGGCCCCATTGCGCACATACGTCTGCAACGATAGCTGTGAGGGAGGCCACAAGCAAATTTACACAACTTAGGAACCAAATTCAAACAAAAATGGAATGCATAAATATCAACAGCAAATTGCACAGAACAGCACAAAAATGTGGGTCCAGCAGACACCAGGCCGTTCCTTTGAATATTCCACAATCTAGAAACAGACCCCGCCTCCAGCGCACAATGATAGCAGATCGGAAATAAATACGACAGCACCGGAGGGGAGAGTGGGCCGTACTACGAGGCAGATGATCAGGGCAGTCGGTGAATGTCACAAGGGGCGTGGTTGGTGACAAGACCATGAGCCAGCGGCATTCCTCCTTTTGGGTGGCAAGTTCAAAGTGCGAGATCAGGCGAGTTCCTATCTTTGACAAGCTATAGAAGTATAGAAATATATCTCTTTCTAATTGAAAGTGAGAATTAAATAAGCAGACACAATTCGTAAAATATAAAGACCTCATTGAATAAAACGACATAAGTCATCAACATAAAACACTGAAGAAATATTCTACACACTACAAGAACGAAACCTACAAAAATTATTTTCTCAAGTGTAAATTTATTTTGTAGACAGAAGGTAAGTGCCATAGAAATATAGTCAGACGTCATAATTTAAGTTAGGATTTGATACTGCAAAAAAAAAAAAAAAAAAAAAAAAAAAAAAAAAAAAAAAAANAAAAAAAAAAAAAAAAATTCTGTTTAGTTGTGATGCAAAATAGTCTAACACAAAAATGTTACGGCAGGAACGAACACGACATTTTCAAATGCAAATCCGTGTACAAAAACCTGTAATCCAGGAAGGTAGCATAGGACTCATCCCCTCCACATGAATATGCACAACCCTTTTACAACAGCTCGTACTCTTGGTAGGTATGTTAGTAAACATAACTTGCCTTCATCATCAGTGTTACGGTTCACAATGTTTTTAAACACAACATTACTTTATTAACAGAGTTTCAGCTGGGCTGGGCGACCTGCATTGGACAAAAGTTTCATGATTAGAAAGACATGGATTATGCTTTATTTAGCATAGCCTGTCTGCGAAACATAATCAATGGTTCTGGTTTCGAGAGGAATAAAAAAGTTGCTCAAAATATTAGGGCGGATGTTGCGAAACAGAATATACATAACAGCCACCGAACACGTACTCTATATGAATTAGAAGCACATTATGCATATATCTTCTATAACATTCCAACTAGTTTATTCTTTCATGATTGGATGAAGAAAGATTTTGACACGACTAAGTTGTTTGCAGGTCAATCACCAACGCTCTGCCTTATTTAGTATAAGAATCATCATTGGTCCAGTGAAATAGNGTCTAGAGATGATGGAAAATAACGAAAATTATCTGAGCCAACATATCTCCTATAATACTCCAACTAGTTTATTCTTTCATGATTGGCTGAAGAAAGGTTTTTGACGCAACTAAGTTGTTTGCAGGCCAATCACCAACGTTCTGCCTTATAGTACGAGAATCCTCATTGGCCCAGATAAATAGGGCAGTAGCTTCATACGTGAATGACCACCAATAAGGAAAGAAAACTGACGCGTACAGTAGGCTGAATCCTAGCAAACAGTGAACTTTTCCCGCCATAAATCATCATCCCTATGCATATCATGAAAGCATACTCACGTTATGCGGGCCATTATGGTTGCTGTAAGTGTCGAAGATGATGGCAAGTCCTTGGAAGTAGTCGATGTTGCCGAAAACCAAACCGGGCTGCATCCTGTCCTTGGCGTACCAGACGGCAAATCCATCCCCGTACAAGTCTTTGCCCTTGCCGTGAACCTTGAAGTGCACCTGGAGCTCCCAGTTGCGAACATTGCAAGGCTGGGAAACCACACAAACAAAATGGATCAATGTCTTCACACCTCGAGAAACACCAGCAAAATTCACATTTTACACAACAACAATAATTACCTAACACAATTGAATCAAGTTGAGATGTTCAGAATGCTTACAAATTTTTAAACCCTTTGTTTTGTTTGTTTTTAAAAAGNACACAATTGAATCAAGTTGAGATGTTCAGAATGCTTACAAATTTTTAAACCCTTTGTTTTGTTTGTTTTTAAAAAGCCCAGACAATTAAATACGTGGATTAGAATTTTCATTACAGAGTCTTATTCTTCCTAAGAGTTGTTCACAANAAAAAGCCCAGACAATTAAATACGTGGATTAGAATTTTCATTACAGAGTCTTATTCTTCCTAAGAGTTGTTCACAAAAAAGCAAAATATGTCACTATACTACATCACTATCTTGTAAAATTTTGGTTTATTAAAGCGGCGTTCCATCAATATTAAACATATATTACATTTCCAGAATAACNCACTATCTTGTAAAATTTTGGTTTATTAAAGCGGCGTTCCATCAATATTAAACATATATTACATTTCCAGAATAACTCCAAAGATTTGTGACAAATTAAACAGCTTCAAATCTACAGCACAGCTGATGTCAACGTGGAAAAAATAATGGGTGGACATTTCTACACTCAAATGTTGTTATTTTTAATTTTGCATGTTTATGCACAGTACCTACTGATTTAACAGTTCCACATACCTACATGAGAATGGAATGTAATATACAGTTATGCAACAGTTTTCTCACTTCCAGCACTGAACAGCTAGATGAAAGTTGACACGGAGGCAGATAGAATATCAGTATTTGCCTGATAACCAAAGTACTATGATTTAACTCACCCTCAAAGTGTTGTAGCTAGTGTTGAGAGAATGTAAAGGTGCAAGACTTGAGTGTGGGAAAGGGGCGTTTGGACGTTACAACTCTCGTGGCCCTCTTTGCTGCCACCACGGCCTGGCGAGGACGGGTTTGCTGTTCAATTGCATTCTTTAGTTAAGTTCCCCCACAGACCCCCCACCCCCACGATTACCACGTGGTGCCAATCGGAGGTCAACAAAAATGTAGTTTGTCGGTAAAAAAAAAAAAAAATCACGTGGCGTACCTAAACATCTAGGGTTCGTTTCCCTTCGTTGTGTAGGTCTGTCACCACTGAAGAGTGCCCCACCAGCGCAATCTGATGCATGCGACCAAAAGGAGTGTAGACTATATATGCTATGCCTCCTCTTTCATAACCAAGAAATCTGCCACATCTTCATCCTTTACACTTAACCAGTTGTCCTCATATTTATGGACTCAGTAGTTCACAGAGGCTAGAACCACCTCCAGGTGGACTANGATAACCAATAAATCTGCCACATCTTCATCCTCCTTTACACTCAACCAGTTGTCCTCATATTTATGGACTCAGTAGTTCACAGAGGCTAGAACCACCTCCAGGTGGACTACAAAGCTCTTCCGCCTAACGCTGGGTTTACATTGGCGCGACTGTAAATTGTGGTTGTAACGAAAACGCTGTGAGGCAACGCAACACCAAAAAACAATATTATGACCATTCATGGCTGAAAATATGAAAATGTTGCAGGCCATTTGTACATGAATGAAAGAAGAATAACTTGCAACACATACAACCACATGAATGTTTATGTTTTTGTATAATTTACGAACGACTTCCATGTTCCCCAAAATAAACGGTGTCTCAATTGTATTTACTATTTTCGCATGTTATTACGAATGTTATCAACTGAACATTGCCACCACTCTCGCAGCAAGAAAATACACTCGTTTATTGACGATTATCGCACCCGCGACGCAACAAAATGAGAAATTATTTCTATTCAGAAAGTCAGTCGCGTCCAAGATTTCCATGGTGTTGACGTCACAAAATACACATCTGTGATTGGGTGAAGAATTATTTCCGTCACATCAATGCAAATCGAGCATAACGCCAGGATTACGATGATGCAGGGGTAGATTAAGACATACTATAAGAGGTCATGGGGGGAGGGGGGCACGTGTCATTTCCATGAATAACATCACTAGTTAGGAGTTTCTCTCTCAGAAACAAGATAACACTTATAGATAAAATATTACTTTTTAAAACTGGCGATACTCTTCCATGTGTGTTGATTTGAGTTCTTTAGTATCAGTTGTATAACCCTTATTAAAACTTAAATTTAAAAAATATAATTTTGTGTAATCTTGCACATTGAGCTCTTATAATACTGTGAATTCTGAAGTAACAGTAACAGAAATGTCATTACATAGCACATTTTCACAGAAAAAAATTCCAAGTCAATATATTTTAAAATATTACTTTTAAACACAAAAATTATAGTAAAAAAATTGCATGAATTTTAATTATCATATAGGGAACTTAAAATTTTTATTTACAATAAACTTTAATTTTGTTTTTATATAGGCACGAATAATTGAGCCTCAATAGTTTTGTTTTTATAGAAGTGTGCATAATTGAAAGGGAAAATTTCAAAGATAATAACACAGCCTCATAAATTTTACCAATATAAGAGCAAGTATCGTATGGTATAGGGAGATTTAAACCATAATTACCAGAATCATGGGTATCTAAGATAGTAGTCAAAGAAACAGTTGTAAAATTTGAGGGCTTACATGTAAGAGTCTGTTTCCCTCCGATTGCATTGGCTGCGCAGTGAAAGTACGGTTACCAGATGTACTATTTTACCCAGAAGAATTCCGGTTTTGCATGGGTTGTTCCACATACTGCTCTTGTTATATGTAATATACTAAATATTCTGTTTTTTTTAAAACACCAACTGCCCCAACATAAAATATGAAGGTAAAACACACTTGCGATAAAACTAATGATCACTCGCTGCGGCATGTTGAAGAGGTATTTGGGTAGGCTCAATGTCCGTCCTCTGCCTGTGTGCCAGCATCCCCAGTTACACCGGCCCTCCAGACTCCTGCACCTGGCGGCGAATCGTGGTGGTGTGCTGGATTGGGGGGTGGCGCCAGTATGTTGGAATTACCTGTGTACACGTCAGCTTACGGAGAATGTACCGTGCTTGACAATCATGCCCAAAGGACAAAAGTTCAACCAAGGCAGCTATAGTACAGAGCGTCGAGTTGCGACTGGGANCCATTTTGTTATGGAATCGCCCACTGCAGGAACAGTTTTGTTATTATCCGAGCATGCATGTGGGGTTCCCCCACTCTTCACCTAGAAGTCCCTGTGGATGTGGTACGCTCCTACGTGACTACAGGTTGTTGAGAAAGACCACTTAACCAGGGATATCCTCCCTCCAATAAGAAGACAGAATTCTGGTATCAGGGGCTGCAGGGTTTTATTCAGACTTGACAAAACATTCCTCAGTGGGAAACACTACCTGTTTCAGTCTGTATCTACCAACCTGGTGACAACTCTCGATGGAACTGACCCCAGCAAGAAGTGTGGCCTTAGCCGTGTTTAAATTTACTGCTACCTTCTCTAGTTGTCTAACCGTTGAAACACGAGTCAAAGTTGCTGGTCCACTGCGAAAAGGCAGTCGACTTAGCAAGTAAGGCCTCGGAGCACATTCAGAAGGTCAAACAAGTGCAGTTAACTGCTCATAACTGTCGGACAGTCGGCTAGTGGTTAGCAAGCGGTGGAGTATCACTGCGCTGGTACGAGAGAGAAGTGCAGGTGATGACTGATGAACAACTGCCGTTTACTGGGGCTGCAACTTAATATATAGCGATGCAACATATTCCCTGGAGATTAGGGGTACTCAAAGGTTACAGATTGCTTCTTGTTACCCCCACTCCATGGAATCAGTGCAGACTAGCTGCACGTGAAAGGGGGTGGTTGTAAACGGTGGCGGGTGATACTGACGTCTTGCTTACGGGTACATATCACATTCGTAGATGCAGTGGGAGTGAGACACTGCCTTCAAAAAAGACATAAGAGTCTTATTAACTACCAAATACCATAAAAGAAACAGCCAATTGGAGTTACGGTTGTAACTCGAAAAGCGTACATGTGTAAAGAATACACTCAAAACTGGTGAACCTAATCCCAAAAACATGAACTTCCACACACCAATCAGACATAAATTTTCACAAGGTCAGAAAGAAAATTTATGTATAAATGTTTGTACTATATTTTGGCACGGTTCAGTGCATTTAATATATGCACAGCATGCTAGAATACGGCCATCAATTTAGCACGGATAAAAAACNTTTGGCACGGTTCAGTGCATTTAATATATGCACAGCATGCTAGAATACGGCCATCAATTTAGCACGGATAAAAAACGCAATGTCTCCAACACTGGTTCCGTTTTCCATTTGTGAATATCTTTAGTCTCATTTTTCTACAACACGGTGCATCACAGACATACTATCAAAATTTAATTGGAAACTTCCTGAAATATTCAACAATTTATGAAAAATGTATTCTTCCAAATATTATAACATGCATGCTCGGAAATGAAACAGCAACTTATTTAATGCCTAAAACCACCAATTTTTTTTTTAATTTTAAGTAATTGAAGTGAAAAATTAATTACACGCACAGGACAAGTTTGCCTCCTATTAAAATTATTCTAAACCACACAAACACACTAATAATTATGTACAATAGTTGGATTCAACACTTTGCACAGTAAAAATCACAAAGAACCACAAATGTAATCAACATAAACCACACTCAACAAATGCTCATTCTGATGTAATGGTAAGTTGTATTGAAATAGCTGAACCAATCAGCAATTTTCGCTTATCATTTAATGATTTTTGATTTACTGTTCTCAACATCAGTACGCCATAATACTATGAATATACCATGGCGGTACGTGAAACAAAGACTCTGAACAACTCATATAGTATATATTTTCTTGTAGTCTTCCTGTTGTGTATATTACAACCACCTACTAAATTTCAACAAGGTAAGCCTGATGCCTACCAATGCTTCGCCTGTACTCTAGGATCGGGACTGCTAATTATTTGATACCTCTGATCCTATGCAGGGATTTTGAGGACCAGGCATTTTAGTAGATGCGGAGAACAGTCATCGGGGAACGACAGGCTCTACAGGTCGTGTGTTCCAGCGTTCCCTACTGGCATGGTCTCTTTTGGCTGTATATACAAATTGCATGGCCAGGGATTGTGTTTGGGTAGAAGTGGCCCACGGGCTGCGGACACCTGAGGTCTTTAAGGGTGCTCGGAAGAACCCTGGTTGATATAGAGGAGGTTTGTAGACTAGTTGCTGCCGTACAAGCTGGGCGAGCTCCCTCCGCTTGTTATATATCACCTGAGCTAGGGGTCCCTGTGGTGTTGACTCTCTGGTTACTCGTTCTGCTGCGACTTTACCTTTCGTTACACCTCCTCGCTTGGAGAAAGGCATCAGTAGGGGAATATTTAGGACTTATTACGGGGAACTCTCGGCGGCAATGCAGAAGAGTAGCGATGTTCCCTTCCTGTGCAATATCAGGATCAGGTAGACCCCTTCCCATCCCAGAAACCTCTGCACCCAGTGGAAAATCGCGGTGGAACATACAGAGGTGTATGAGTAGGCTCAATGTCTGTGCCAGCATCCCCAGTTACTTACACTGGCCAGACTCCAGACTACAACACCTGGTGGCAAATCGCAGTGGTGTGCTGGATTGGAGGTGGTGACAGTAGCTTGGAATTACCTGTGTGTGACCTAATGCCGGCTTCTGGGTACCGTGCTTGACAATTGTGCCTGAAGGATGCAAGACCAACCAAGGTAGACTGAATACCCACAGTACAGTGCGTCAAGTTGCGACAGGGATCACCCCCCTCCCCCTCCCTAACTTCAGACGGAATAGCCCACTGCAGGGATGGTTTCGTTATTATCCGAGCATGCATGTGAGGTTTTCCCTACTCTTCGCCTTGAAGTCCCTGTGGAAGTGGTAGGTTATTAGGTGAAAAAGACTGGTTGAGAAAGACCAGTTAACCAGGGATATCTCCTCTCCAAAAAGAAAGAACTCTGGTGGGTTTTATTCATACTTGACAAAGTATTCCCAATGGGAAACTCTACCCACTCGAGTGTCTATCTACCTAGATGGTACCAACCTTCAATCGGGTCTAACTTGAGCAAGAAGCATGGCCTTAGTCTTGTTGAAATTTACTACAATAATTGTAAAGAATAGCAGCTTTTCCGAAAATAACAAAAAAAAAAAATCCCGAAAAGGGGTATATTTCGACTCTGCTAATTACACAGAACACTAATTTACTAGGGGCATTAACATATTATGATTACAAACCACAGAAACAATAGTGGGGAGGGCTATGAAGATCAGGGAAATTACAGGGTAAAAATCACTAAAACTACAGTCTGTCGCCTTCAAGTGGAGTAGAGATATTTGGGCGGCTCTTAACATTTGGGGTCTTGAGAGCCAATGAGGGTGAAACGAGGCGAGTATTGAGCAGGGCCAGAATACAAGAGTTGGGGAAACTGGAGATCCCCGAGAAAACCTGCTGACCAGCGGCTCTGTGACATTCGAGCACCCCTAGTCCTCTGGGCATCCATTGTGCCACTACATATTAAGTTCCAGTCCCGGTAAACGGCAGTTGTTCATCAGTCATCACCTACACTTCTCTCTCATACACGCACTGCGATACTCTGCTGCTTGCTAACCACTAGCCAACCATCCGACAGGGATGAGCGGTTACTGCACTTAGTCAACCTTCAGAGGAGCTCCAATGCCGTGCTTGCTGCTCAGGGTGCCTCCTCACTAGAACTAAACAGAGTTGTGAAACAGTAACTGGTGGTCGTGCGGATGATATTGACGCTTGCTTAGGGGCAGACCAACAAAACACATTCATCGAGTGGTGGGAGGAGGCCAGGCAAGGTGTTGCAGTGGCGATGATGGTCCTGGGTTAGACATCGTGCATCAAGCCTTGCAAAAGCAAAGTATATAGATTTCATAGCTCTTACACATTGCATTCCAAAAATACAATTCTTAATAATTACTGTGAACATTGTGATGTCCCTAGTAAATTCGTGTTCTGTGTGAATAGTAGTGTCGATTTATACTATTTTCAGAGATTTTTTTTCTCCGGAAAAGCCACGATTCTTAACGATCACCCAATTTTTTTTGGGGCAGCCCCAATTATTCATGACAAACACTCTTTTATGAAAGTCCCTGAAGTAACAATTTACCTTAACTTTCGTAATTCTACAGAACATTATTTTCAAAATATTTCTTCTAGCTTCAAACCATGAGGTTTCAAAATACTCACCACATTGTTCCAAAGGGCTCCTTGTTTACTTTGGTCATCGGGAGTCAGTCTAATGTAGTTGTTGGTGACAATGGTACTTCCCATAAAATCCCAGTACGGTATCGTCATGCCTGAACCTGTAACGTAGCAGTTACATTTTTTTTTAGCTATTGTGATGCAGGTGTATAACCACAAAACTATTAATATTGATCAATATTTACCTTGGTATGGTTTTATTAGGCAATGTTCTCTTTTCATGAAATCCTTCGTGTTCCATTCGGCGTTAATATGACACGTACACACCAGTAAATACACAGAAGCTAAAACAACTAAATTTACCGCACCTTCCATTACCCTAATTACTACAACATGCAGTGCGGAAAAAAACTAATAATAACTTTTAAACACAAACACAACGAACAATTTTTGGTTAGCCTCGCCGGTTCGCCCAAAAATGTGTTTCACGAAACAACACACTTCATGGATACCACTCTGTTTTCAGAAACACATAGCATTTTATCGTACACAACACGGACAACGGAATTCTCTGGATGATAACAGCTGACGAATCATAATTTTTTTTTTTTCAGCAGTTGCAGTGGCCTGTGACTTGCGCCCACGGCCAACGATTCGAAACGAAACACACAAAAAGACGACGACATCTTCATAAGAAGAAATTTGAAAAAAATCGAAGGTCCATTTAATTCTAGAAAACGGTTAAAACGGCACAAACACAAAATGAAGCCGCTACCCTGACGCCAAGGTCCAAAAAACTAAACCGTCACCGACAGCGGGTACAGAAGAACTATAACGATAGCATAAATAATAACTTATCACTGATAATGGTATGGCGTTTTGGGGGTGTTCCTAAACCATGGTCTAATACTTTTTATACCAAGAAAAAATATAATTCAAATAAAAAATATTAATTTTATTACAACAATATACGGGATTGGTATGAAAACTTCACCTGTTCATTTGATAATCCTATAAAATGGAAAATAATTTTAAAACATTAATGCCACTTAATGATGTATGGGTGAAATGAAAAAAAAAATCGCAAGTAAAACAATAGAATTACTGTCCTAGAAAATTGGTCATATAAGACAATGCTTGGGGAAAATATTATTTTAAATAAAGCAGCATGTCCACCAATTATGGGCCATGTACACAACACTTTCACTACAATAAATGAAATGCGAATTAACCAACAGTGAGCAGCGTCCAAGTATTTAACAAATAGTACAAAATTCGAACAACTAAGGTAAAAATTGGTTTCTTTTCAGGATGTAATGCATTTGCTTAATTACAAAAATGTAATTAAAGTAAATTATGTTTTATTATGTAGAACAGAATATAAGGCATGATTCTAACAACTGACTGCTCATGATGTATGTGTTGGTGGCCGAAAACACAAGTAATACTTTTCAAATGTCCGGACTGGTGGACCAATACAAGATGTCACTTTAGAATGGACAGAGTTTGAATCAAATAGAACAAAAGCCACTGCATGCATCACCGATGCAAGATGCGAAACCAAACTCTACCACCCATGCCACGACTCCCAGTTATACCACATAGGACATTGTTAGGAATTTTAGCTGTACTATGGTTTGAGAAATTGCTATCTTCTGTGATAGCATGTATGTATGTCTCAAGTGTGATATTATGCAATCCAAGTCCCGTGTGTCTCCTGCGACCATTGTATGCACTTTGCAATCACCAAATTTCGTTCGGGACATCAGCCGACTGCACGATGGCACAGTACGAAATCCTGCCCTCCAAACCATCTGCCATGCTGTTCGTCCATCACCGCCCCACTACACCAGATAAGTGCAGTGTAGTGTAACAAACATACGAGTGCATAGTGGAGTGCGCGAGTGTAAGTGGGCATGTTATGATTAGTCTAATTTAGACCTCTCCTGGCATATTGAACCCATCAGGCGAAAGGGTATGAGAAATTCGTATACACTCAACCAGAAAAGTATGAAAACTTCTTGTCAAAATTTTTGCAGGTCATGATGCAAAATTTAATAAAACAAAAAAGTGATAACAAAAGGATGTGCTTTTCGCTCAAGAGATGCTCCTGGCAAAACATTATTGTTTGCGAAGTTAATTTTAATTCTGTATGCCTATATTGAATTCCACTTTGTGACATCAGATCGTGTTAAACATGTTTTAAATGTTTTTTTTTTTTTGCTATGCCGAAGTGTGACACATTCTGCGTCCCTCCTCCTTAGCCCGTTCGTCCTACCACCTCTGGGAGGCTGCAGTGTGCACTCTACCAGCGACTCGCCACACTCTGAACAAGTGGACAGCCGACTCTATGACTCAGCAGCCAGAGTGGAGAATGTTGGAGTTCACCCTACTGGCTTGTCATGACACCACTGGAGTCATGTGGTCATCCCACCTTTATGCCCTCAAGAGGTAACTTTCGAGGTTGTTAATAGTTCGGGCCGACTGTTTATGTCAACATGAGTCCCCAGTAACAATGCCACTGGGAAAATGAAGGCTATGAAGGAGATATAACTGTTCCTGGAGGCCAGCAACTCCTCCCCCCCACCTACTCTTCTCATTTAGTGATATTACCACTTAATTTCCTCATTTTGTAAAACCAAGTAAATTGGCAANCCCCCCCACCTACTCTTCTCATTTAGTGATATTACCACTTAATTTCCTCATTTTGTAAAACCAAGTAAATTGGCAAAAAGAAAGAGGAATCGATTCCAGTTTTGTTTTTAAGCCCTCGGGAAAGATTACATTACACCCCCCCTTTTTTTAAATAATAGTTTCACCCATGACAGGTTACCTCTATACCATACAGGGAATATTGGAAATTCAGGGCTTTTTAATTTTCTTATATTCTTTCTATAATCGAAGGGGAAATGTGTATTCTATCTTAATCAGCAACATACTTGGAGATACAACTGCCACTGGTTTCAAAGTTTGACATTGCAAACCCTCATATTTTTTACAGTTAATCATTATGTCTTTCCAGGGTCTAAGGGTTTAATTTTTATTTTGCCAAGTAATTTAATTTTTGTCTGGTTTTTTTTTTTCATTTTCACAGCGAATTTGCACTTATTAAAATTCTAGCACGAACTCGCTCGAGTTTCGAGCAGTTTCTCGCCATGTTGGACAGTCTGAGCATCACATGCTTAGGGGGTGGATGTGTCTGCTGGCCGTTCACGAATCTTCAACATTTTCTTTAGACTAACCATGTACCTGCAATAGATTTTATTTACTTTCATTGAAACTTAGTGTAACTTGTTAATTCACACATTCAGAAACACTGTCACCCCCCCCCAACTCCACCGACTCTAGTGCTGGGGACTTAACCCTATCATGTAATTGTGTGTAAAGGGTTACACGCCCATTTATTTCTGTGCAGTCTAGTAACATTCCATAACTGTTATGTCCATGTAATTGCCTCGAATAAGGAGTAACACATGAGTAAATTCACCAAAGACCATCCTGTGTGTACTTATTCCATGTCCAGTCACTTCACGACTCTATCAGGAACTGCACACTTATGCAGCCCAACCACTTAATTTACCAACTTACACAAACTTCAACAAAGTCATGTGCCAAATGGAATACAATAGTATTGGGCGTGTGAGATTGTCGGGCAGAACAATCTCGCCCTACTTTACTGGCAATCTGAGAGGGCCAACACTGACAGTTAGATAAAAATGGTATTACTTTAGAATCATTATCTTCAGAGCTATAGGGATTCCAGGAGCAGCCACCATGGATGGATGCCCCACTCCCACTCTAATTTCATGCTCTGCAGTAGCTGGCGCTCACTTAAAAATCTTTCACCTTGTCAGAAAATGTAACCCCAAAATATGTAACTTGCGATTTATTCAGCTCCTGAAGCCCCTTCCAGTTTTATTTTAAATTTCAAAATATTTTTTCATATGTCTTTGCAAGGGTTTCATAAGTTGTTTGAGCAACTGGAGCAGTTTTAGTACACAGCTTGCATGCGTCACACAGCCATGCGCTATGCGCCCACCAGTTTGTGTTCATGGCTTGTGGAGGTCGGCACATGCCATAACACACTGGGCACATTTACGATTTGTTGCCAATCTTTCTCTTCAAATGACTTAAGTTACCAGAACCTTTTTTACATTTTAAGTGTCCGGTAAAGCTGCCTCACCTTCCTCGGGAATAGCATTGCCCAGGAAAGCATAATTTCACTTAAATTTCACGTACACCAACTCTACCTTTTTCAGCAGTGGACCCAACACCAGAGAGCTCAGGCTGAGGGCCGGTGTCAATTGTCTTCCTCTGCATGCTTCGAAGAGCAGTGTTTGTAATCGTGCAAGAAAATATGCTGTGATTAAAGCATCCTGTATGCTATTACAAGCATTGCCTATTGGCATAGGGGCATGGGATCCCAACAACCCGCATCCAGTTATTGAGTCTTTATTCAGCAGTTCAATTTCAGTTTGATTTAATATACCAAAATTCACAGTTCAATCGTATCAGGTGTGCAGGTCAGCCTTGAATAGGCATGCGACAATCAAACACGGTAGCTAAGGAATATGTTCGGAGCCAGAATACTCCTTAATTTACAGAACTTTCAGCTACCTTAATTCGTCGAGGGAATATCAGTATGTCTAGGTTGTCAGGCACACGACTCTGAGAAACAGAAGTAATGTCATCACATCATCGCCTACTGGCGATGACTGGTGTCTAAGTCGGGTAATTTAACATTGTTCCTCATATTTATCTTTCCCCGTAATGTTTACAGTTCCTCAACCCAGGTGTGTCCCAACCATTCGACACTGCAACCACCATTAACCACATGCAGATAACAGTAGCTGTCAGCTTCCAAGCATGTCAGAAAGCATCCTGGCCAGCCCAAATATCCTTGTAGTTGATGTAGCTAGTTTCATTTTGTACGAGGACGACCCAAGGAGACTCTCATAGGGACATCTGGGAACTGAGGCTGTTTTGTGTCTTCCTGGATAGCCNTGTACGAGGACGACCCAAGGAGACTCTCATAGGGACATCTGGGAACTGAGGCTGTTTTGTGTCTTCCTGGATAGCAGACCTGAAGATGATGGGCACATGGAAGCCACTTCGAGTACAGCAGCATCACGATTCAAGGTGTTGATGTGCTCAGTTCCCGAATGCTCCAGCTCAGTACCCTGGGTACAACAATGAATCTAGTGTGCGTGTGCATGTGCAGTGTGAGAGAGAACTTGCATACCCNTGTACGAGGACGACCCAAGGAGACTCTCATAGGGACATCTGGGAACTGAGGCTGTTTTGTGTCTTCCTGGATAGCCGACCTGAAGATGATGGGCACATGGAAGCCACTTCGAGTACAGCAGCATCACGATTCCAGGTGTTGATGTGCTCAGTTCCCGAATGCCCCAGCTCAGTACCCTTTGTACAACAATGAATCTAGTGTGCGTGCGCACGTGCAGTGTGAGAGAGCACTTGCATACCCCCCCCCCTCCAAGCATGTAATATGTAATATTTCATTAATTAAGACTGTGCACGACTCGGGAGGTGCTTAGTAACTCCAACATGAAGGACTCGTCAAGAAAAATATGAAAAATTCGAAAGCCATTCACAATTACTTTCCACATTTAAAACTTTGCTTCATGAATTCTATTTTGAGGGTCATGATTTAACAAATAATTTGTCATGGTTGTTGGGGCTATTCGTCTACTCCTGCCCAGATGGTGGGTGCTACGAAATACTGTCGCTCATCGCACAAGTTTACCATGACATCCCTGCATAATGTCCAGCCCCTTGATACTATTGTTTCCCTGTGAATAATATTAACTGTTGGCCTTCAAGATAGGGTCAGCACCGACACAAGGCCCATACTATGGCGAGGAACTTCCATTGTTTCTGGGTTACTATTATTACACTCTTCAGTTTCACCGAATTTGACACTGGCGTGGCACATAATCAATTTGCTTTCATTTTCGGCCTGCTGGTATAAAGCATAGCCCTCCATGTTCACTATTGTGGTGCTCCAAGAAGAAAAGTGTCAAACATATTTATAAATTTACTTTCCTGAAGTAATTTGTGATTGTAAGAATGTTTTTCTGTGCCCTTCTATATTTGTAGTTATGTTACTTTCGATTTTTTAAATATTATTTTTATCTCACAACTTTATTGATATTCATAGCTCTCCCAACTTTCGCCTTCCAGCTACTTGCTATGTGGGCTGTTCGGGCAGTTCTAATTTCAGTGGTATTTTTCAGTGCTGCGTAGAATTGGCTCCAGTGTGACGAACCATTACATTTAGAGCAGAAACCGATAACAGCATCCACAGCACCATCCCATCTCAAGGACCACACTTTCCTGTGTAGGAAGGCACCGCTTTTTCGTCCAATGTTGTGCAGTATTGGCACTCCCTGTTGGGTACCAGAGCAGTGAAACAGCGCGAGCTCATATCTCGGTGGTTGTAAAGGTGGAATGGAATCAGTGGTGGATCCAGGAGGGGTGGACGGCCTAAGGAAGCTTGAGTTATTCCTTGAATATTGGTTTTGCACTGGATAACATATTATTCCTAAAATATGTGTGTTGTTAATAGTACAGTATTAATACACTTCTGGACAATAAAAATAGCACACACAGAAGGATGCTTCGGATGGTACTGAAAAATTACAGAGGTAGTGGTACATACGAGTAATACTCATGTTGACAAAACAGAGCAGTAGTTTGGATGGATATGCCGATGCTGGAGGTTCTGAGGTCTCTTGTTCTATCCCAACACCCAGTATCATCAGGCCATAAAGGCACTTCAGGTAGGATATGGCAGGCCTTTCGTCTAATGACACACTGGAGATGTTTCTGACAATTTCTCCCTTTCCTTTAAGGAACTGATGCAAATCGATGGAAACAGCCTTATGTTGCTCTTCCCAGAAGTACAGCCATCGATTTTATATTAACCCGATGGTGAGGTGTACCCAGAGATGTTAGATGTATCCCAAATATGTTATACATCAACTCTCTGCAACTTTCTTGCGGTCTTGTCGATGAGCCATTCTAAGATGAGACGCTATCAATCCCTTGAAAAAAATCTCACAGTACTAAGGCATCTGCTGAATTGTGTGGTCCTTAAGCTCATCAAACAGGTGACGGTAATATAACTCCAGGATTCGATACAGCATCTTTGTTGTAGGTGATATGATCGTGGCAATCTAGCCAACAAGATCACTATACCCTACTGCAAAATAAGGTGATAGTAGTACATAGAAAAGAAGGATTCTGGGTCATGGAGCATGTAGGTGGATATTGGATTGTGATATCATAGTGCACATCTGCACTGTTGGGTGTCATCACGACTGTCAAAATTTCTGGTTTACACAAAATTCGCCTTAGAAACAAATGGTTTTACCCAAAATCACCTTGTCACCCAAACATTTTTTGAAAAGAAACGTTTTGTGATCGAAATTTTTTTACATTTATTATTTTCCAAGCAAGTTTTTAAGTCAGCAAGGTGTATTCAAGACTCCTTGATGCGAGAGGATAGCGGATCCAAGGATCTTTGGTGAGTGGGCCATAAAAATTTTCAAAGCAGCAACGCGGATCAAAAACTCCTTGATGCGCGAGTCAAAATTCTGTGGATAAGATGGGACAGTGACTATGTTTGTTTACGTTGTTGATCTGACCACCATATATAATTATGTCACTCGTGGTGCCCCTGATTTACATTCTATCTTGATGCTAAAAGTTTAACAAATATTGCACAAAAATATAAAAAAGATATTAACAAATTTGAAATTGTATAAAAAAAGTAAAGAGCTATAAAAATGGTAAAAAAGTGATGAATTTCATTCTGTGGAATATGGTTTCATGCCCATTACACCTGGTGGCGCAGTTGGGTAAAGGTTGTCACTAGTGTTGAAGACCGGGTAAGATGGTGTCCATTCATGCATGCTAGTGATTGTGCTGGTCAGGGGATATTTGACGAACATTTTCGACAGAGCGATGGGTCTCAAAAATGGGACGTGGGTAGAAATTGTCCTGTTGGAATAGCATACCTCCCTATCGATGCATGAGTTGCACAGGACGAGTTAAAATGTATTATTGATGGACTGTGTATTGTTCATTGTTTCTTGTACAGTGACCAAAGGCGCATGGATAGAGTAGGTCATGGCTCCACATACCACGATACCAGTTGTTTATCCTGTGTGTGTTTCTGGTAAATACTCTGCTGAAGGTCATCTGGCCGACATCGTACACACAAAAAAACCATAATTAGAAATGAATGCTTCGCCATTCATCCGTCCAGACAATCCTTCCTACCTCCCACCAAGGCGAACCGGGTTCGATACCTGCGGGATGACTGCCAGATTTTCGCCCATGTAAATAGTTTCGGACGATGCTGCTGGTCGGCGAGTTTTTCCGGGTATTTCTCGTTTCTCCCGCCTTTGCATTCCGGCGCTGATCTATACTCACTTCGCCTCACCCTAATCGGCTCTCAAGACTAAAGTATTCGATGGATTATACTCCATTCGTGATTATTCCTCATCGCTGTGCTTTTGGTCATCTCATGTGCTACATTGTAGCAGTCCATTTCTTGAGCTTTTCTTTAAATATGTCTTTCTTTCCCCTCATTTTCTGGAAGTGCATTTGCTGTGTTAGTTTCCTCTTCTCATTGCTCATTCCATTTCGCATCAGATGTTGATCTTTCGCATGCCGCCATGGCCTTCAACATAACGAAGAAACTCGAGGTTCCGGCTTCAACAAATCCCAAGTATGAAGCCACATATATGCGTGTCTATTACATAAGTAACATCTTATATGATTTATGGGTAGTTAAGCAGTTTTAAAATTAAACCTTTGAAAAATAATTTTGTTCCCAACATCATAAGATTTTAATGAACGCAACTTCTCATGCACCCAGTAAAGTTCGAAACGATGCACATACAAATAGTTTCGTTATTTAACATCATATTAAGTGTGACGTTTAAATTTGTAGACATGTGANAAAATAGTTTCGTTATTTAACATCATATTAAGTGTGACGTTTAAAATTGTAGACATGTGATTCATCAAATTTATTTCTCTTTGTTTTATTCGCATATAAAAAAAAAAAATCGAAATTTTACGTTCCTATAAAATTACACAGTTTCACGCGATCGGCGCATGAGAAAGTTTTTCGTTTCCACAGCAATTTTAATTTTACCTACGGCGGAAGAAGGTAAAAATTGACCGAATAGACAGGCCAAGCACAAGAATAGCATTATACATGTTAAGTTATTTTTAGGCGTTTCTCATCTACCTTTTCACAATATCGTTTTCAAATAAAAATCCCTTTGTGCACTTTGAAGAGAAGAACCGTGCTACAAGATAGCAATTGAGAGTAAATTTAATAAGAGTTTGTGGTTTTATATGTTTGTTGAGCCTGTAAGTATTAATTTACCCACAATTTTCAGGGTGTTAAAATTTTTTACAAAAACATTTTTGTAGAAATGTAGCCCTGGCAAAAATGGACAAAGTGTTGTTTGTTTAAAAGATATATCGTCCGAGACACGCCCAAAAGTCTCGGTTAAGGGCAATCTTCATCCGCCATTTTGGGTTCTTAGTTTTTCTTGCTTATTTATATTTATAAACATGAAAATCTCATAATATCTATAGCGAACTAGCTGTTGACTTTACACTGCAGCGCAGACATAAAAACTGAACCACAAACTCACAATATCGATTCTGCCAAATTTTGGTAGAATCTATATTGTGACATATTTATGGGTTCGTAGTTTAGCTTTAATACAACTAGAATATATTTGGGTTAGCCATGCTTTTCTATTCCTACAAAAGGGTAGGTATGTTGAAAATATAAATGTCAACAAAAACGTTCATCATTGTTGACCACATGACTTTGGCAGTTTTACCAGCAATGGGCTAGTCAATGCTGGAGACATCTGCAGAAGAAAACAATAGGTCTATTATTAAAATGTAAAAAAATAAAAAAATAAATAAATAACGAGCTAGCTATATATCGAGGGGTTTCCTGCAACTTACAACGAAGTGTTGAAATGGGGTATGTTCAAATTAATGGTTCAGTTAATCACTTATCCTACTGCAAGAGTTATTCAAAGCTANAAGTGTTGAAATGGGGTATGTTCAAATTAATGGTTCAGTTAATCACTTATCCTACTGCAAGAGTTATTCAAAGCTATGTTTATATATTTATGAGCAAGTGTAATAGAAATAGTTTCTTGGTGAAGAAAAATCACATTTTATTCATCCCTCTTAATTTCGTTATGTTTAATTTTTATGGTAGCCATGACCTGTTAGGAGTAATGTTCAAGTAGCGACTGAATATTAAGGGAGATATGAACCATTGAAAACTGAACTGTATGTGTGCAAAATCTCGGAAACTAAGTGAAGTTACAATTCTCNTAAGGGAGATATGAACCATTGAAAACTGAACTGTATGTGTGCAAAATCTCGGAAACTAAGTGAAGTTACAATTCTCTGAACACTGTTTTATGTTATCGGGATCTTCAACCTATGATAAAAATTCCATTAATACTTCCCCCAGTAATGAAAATAATAGGGCTGAACATCCTCTTATTTTACCGTCAGGAAATATGAATGTNCCATTAATACTTCCCCCAGTAATGAAAATAATAGGGCTGAACATCCTCTTATTTTACCGTCAGGAAATATGAATGTTTGATGCTGGTTTATTCAGCAGTATGACCTAATTTAAAAACAAATGGCCTTCATGTTGCAACTGGCCTGGGCCCATCGTTTTCGTTTAAAACGCCTACAAAGCTTCGGCTGCAGCGATACAGCGCC
Organism: Clitarchus hookeri; assembly: GCA_002778355.1. Taxonomy (NCBI): domain Eukaryota; kingdom Metazoa; phylum Arthropoda; class Insecta; order Phasmatodea; family Phasmatidae; genus Clitarchus; species Clitarchus hookeri. The sequence continues at coordinate 65,827 of NQII01007499.1, forward strand.
TAGCACGTAGGCCGTACTCCTCACACACGCGTACGGCATGCTTCTGTGTTCACCGCACAGGCGATAGTGGAGGGCGTTTTTAACACCAGAGTGATGTGCAAGCATTACTCTGGTTAAACCAGCGTCAAACAAACTTGGGGGTTTGGAGAGTTTTTCCCCAGATTGTATAATTAATCATGGTTTTTTTTCTTTCTTCTTCCAGCTAACTATGTCACACAAGAACCCAATTCTGTAGAAGAGCCTTATTTGGCTGGCATGCATGTACTCTCTTTGTAACCTTTCATGTGTTTATTTATTTCTGTACAGTGTCAGTTTGTGAAAATAAAACAAATATTAAAACAAAACAAACAAAACAAATGACCCGCCCCCTCTCTACTAGCTTTTTACATATCTACTAATAAAGAGCATGATACCTACCCATCTGTCTCCTGTAGCATTTTCTGTTAAATCTGATAATGCATGTAATAATTTTTAATTCTTTCCTGTCGGAAAGGGTTTTTTACGGTGACTATGCCGGTTTTTCCCTCTCTCTTCTAAGTATAGTATTTAGCGGTAAGTACACTTAGGGAGGTTCTCATGGCCGAAACGTGGCCATGGCAGCCCAATCCCTCTTTGCCGTGATGCATGTCTCCTTGCATGATTTCCCTTTCCTTGTAGGCGTGTGGGGCTTAGCCCTGAGACGCAATAAACTCCCGTCCATACCGCGGGCTCACACAACACTCAGTTTTAGAGTAGGTAAAATAAAAAAAAAAGCGTTTTTAACACTTACTGTAGACAACATGTTCCATACATTAATAAGTTTTAAAAGTACTGCCGAAGCCGCCTGTTTGCTTCTGGCAACGGTTGGTGCGCAATTCCCTNTAAAAGTACTGCCGAAGCCGCCTGTTTGCTTCTGGCAACGGTTGGTGCGCAATTCCCTGCAGGAATATTGCCACTGCCTTCGCTCCTGGAACGGTATCACTGCCGCCAAAAAAACATGTACGCGTTTTACATAAAAAAAAGCTGTGCCCGCGGCTCCGCTCGCGTGGACTACATAATTATTGTTTAGGTTTTTTTTTAAAAATAAAGTTGAAATTTATTTTGTGTTAATTCTTTACTACATGACATTGTTCCATTTTTAATGGTTNTTTTTTTTAAAAATAAAGTTGAAATTTATTTTGTGTTAATTCTTTACTACATGACATTGTTCCATTTTTAATGGTTTAGACAGCGTATTGCAAGAGAACGCGCTGGCGGCAAACTTTTTTCCGACTTGATTCACTATTATCGTCACTGCTTATTCCTTATGTTACTTTACGTAACAAAATATACACTTAAACCTGGCCAGAGAACATAGCTATGAATTAAAAAAAAAAACACGTTGATCGGATACGTGGCTCTCGATTGATAAGCGCACTAACAGACAGATAGATAAAGAGACGTTGCGTTTTATAATATGTATAGATGGTAGGTCATAGACAGTTGCAACAAGAGGACCATTTTTGTAAACTAGGCCATACTGCTCAATAAACCGGCGTCAAACGTTTATCATCCCTGATGGCATAAAAGTTGTCTGCAAAACCCGGTGGCCAACCCTATTATTTCCCTTACGGTAAGAGATATTAATGAGATTTCGTTCTTAGATTGAAGATCCCAATAAAATAAGACAACGTTCCGAGAATTGTAACTTAATTTCACTTCTTTCCCTATATTTAGAAAAAATTTTAGTTAAAAAAATCTAAATTTTTGAGAGCTTATATCGCTCTTCATTTTAAATGTAGGTAGAAAGTGTCTTGTATATTTCCCATTTACTTTTGCATAAGGAATCACTTGAAGTTTGCCGGTCGAATTCCACCCCATCCTGAGTGTGCGTGTGTGTGTATATATATATATATATATATATATATATATATACACATACATACATACATATACGTAATGCGTGTATCGGAACATTATATTATCGATTTACCTAGATCCTTATAGTTTCCATTTATTCTACAGCTGCTCTTACACTTCAGAAGCGTGAAAACTTTTTTAGATGTGTTGCCTTTGTTCTTCGTGATTGCAAATGAGGCTGTTCAAGGTGCTTTGCAGGCACTATCAATGAAATAAAGAAACAACGACAGTATTTCAATAACAATAACAACTATTTATTCATAAATACAGTTACAAGTACAAACAGTCTGTGGAAATGCACATCATAAGTCCCTCAAACTATAACGTATCACAAGTTCACCAGCAGCTGGACCAGAATCAGGTACGTAACATATAAAAATTTTTATTATTTGTAACAATGTTAAGGCCAAACTATAACAGAGAATTTTGTCATGACGCTAAAATATGTACGGTGTTGACACAACACAAAATATTTGAGCAATATTCTTGCGTACTCTACGAAAAAATAGACCAATGCGAATACTGCACGTGTCTTAAATACATCTGAAAACGTGCTATAGTATACATTTTATGATTTAATCAACTAACGTAATTAATAATATTGCATTTTCTATGAGCAAAGTATGTTAATAATAATAGGTAACAAACAGGAATGTGTGTCAAGTTTTCATTAATATTAACAAATTTAGCACTATAAAATTCTCAGCATTAAATTTTTGGAAAATGACTTGGATATATGTAAATCCGCAAATAAAATTTTCATTAATTTTCTAAAAATTTTTGACATTCGAGAACTTAAGTATTTGTATACGAAAATAATTCGTAGTGTTCGTCTAGGCTCCCGCGAACTAGATTTTGGAAAGGGAGCGCAGAACAACTTGTTAAAGTATAACAGGTTCCTGTTTCTTGAATGAGTGAANATTCTCAGCATTAAATTTTTGGAAAATGACTTGGATATATGTAAATCCGCAAATAAAATTTTCATTAATTTTCTACAAATTTTTGACATTCGAGAACTTAAGTATTGTATACGAAAATAATTCATAGTGTTCGTCTAGGCTCCTGNAAAATAATTCATAGTGTTCGTCTAGGCTCCTGCGAACTAGATTTTGGAAAGGGAGCGCAGAACAACTTGTTAAAGTATAACAGGTTCCTGTTTCTTGAATGAGTGAATTTGAAATAACCACACAAATAAATAAATACCTGACCTTGAAATAAATCATTTGCCAGCACTTATGATTAAAAACTAACACGCGCGCGGTGTTCCATAACAAAACTGAACGAATAGCGAGGACGTAACTATCTTGATCACAAGTTTAAAAAGACCTACAACTTGTCAGTAGTAAATGACAAGCGGTGGATAACAGTTAAAAAAAAAACGCATTTGACATAAAACTTAACAAAAAAAAAGAGAGAATATTTTCTACATTAATATTTTGTAGTTATTGTAATAGCAATAGTTTCTTGGCGAAGAAAAATCACGTTTAATTTATACCTCAATTTATTCTTTATTATAAATTTGCATTTTATTTCATATTTACCTGGTAGGCAGGTGGTAGCCCTGATACGTTAGGAGCAATGTTCACGTAGCGACTAAGCTGAACTTGTGGTGTTTCGAAACGCACCCTCCTACTTATAGTGTGTAATTTGTTGACTGACAACCGATTTGGTCTTGTGGTTCGGAGTCTATTGAAATCTGGAAGTCCCGTTGCGTTTAGTTCTTGGCGTGTAGCCAAGTGACGTGTAACGGTAATCCGCATGATCATTAATAGTTTAATGTCCTTGGTTAAAAATATTCTTGTTTGAGAAAAGAGTAACGATAGTGCAACAGTTAGCATTCCGCGCTGAAGTCTCATTACGAATAGTTAGCGGCTAACTAATCACCTTTAAAGCCAACTCTTGAAAAAAAAAAACTTATAACTGAATAAATTGCAGCGATACAGGAAAGTAGATCCGTGTCTGAACGTCGAATGAAAAGCGTAAATTTTAATTTTGTGAAAACTGAATTTATTCATTTTAGTTTTTGTATGTTTTATGCATATACAAATGAGAGTTAGTGCATTGGTAATCCACTTAATTTTTTTATCAATTTCAAAGTTGCACTTGATCAACGTATAAGTGAAATTATTGGGTCAATTACAAAGTTAATTTTACATATAGCGGAAGGTTACAAACTTGGCTTAAAAATAGGCCCTGACCAGAACTTTCAAAAGTACGCAATTAACTGCGAATAGTCTATAACACTAAATTATTGGTAATATGCTGCATAAACTGAAAAAAAAAAAATCAGCTGATCGTATTGAATTTACGTACCTAACTATGTACCGTAAGTTTTAAAATATAAATTTTGATGTTAATAAGAAATTATAAGTCCTATTTGTTTTTTTTCAAGAGTTTAACGTACTCCTATGAATTATACTGAAGCAAATTTTTTTTACACTAAAAATTTATAAAAATTTTGTCAGAAGTCCGTAACAATCATACAAATGAGCATACGGTGAGAATTTCACACTGTTTTGTTTATCTAAGAATAAGCGATCTGAATTTTACACTGTTTTGTTTATCTAAGAATAAGCGATCTGACTGGCGAACACATATTAACAATTCTTAGGTCATTCATTTACCGCTGGCACACAAATTGCTCACACATGTCGAGATGACACCCACCGACAGAAAATAAATACAGGCGCATTCTATCGATCATGTTGGGAAACACACACACTCCGCGATTGTCTCGCCCACATAAATAAGTCTTTTCGAGCGCATTATCACGACACGAGCTGAACGGACACACTGGAAAATTTTGAAGTCTTCCTTGACGCCACGACAGCAACCAGCATCTGCGAAACAATTGCACAGCGTTAACACATGCTCGCTTAAATACGAAAGCTGCAAAGTTAGCAGGATTACGCTAGTNCTGCGAAACAATTGCACAGCGTTAACACATGCTCGCTTAAATACGAAAGCTGCAAAGTTAGCAGGATTACGCTAGTTACAAAACACACGCTTCGTAAAAACGAAAGAAGAAGCCGATGTTAAAATTTTTTTTACCGACAATTGAAACATCGGTTTGATAATTAATTATTCTGCGCTAACATGTTTGTTTACTGTTGATACTNTTTTTTTACCGACAATTGAAACATCGGTTTGATAATTAATTATTCTGCGCTAACATGTTTGTTTACTGTTGATACTTAACTCGGAGGAAATGTTAGTATTACTTGCCACTATGCGATCTGTATTCGCTGCAGTAATGGCAGACAAAAAAGGTTCAGGCCACTAATAACGGGGCACGACGAGAAGAGACACGGAATTCCGGGTAGTGTACACTTAAAATACTGGTCGGTAATTAATTAATTCAAACCAGGGAGACTTTTACGAAAACCAGAAGAAGAAATCAAACCAAACTATAAATAATTGAACAAAAACAGGGAAAGCTGATCCGTGTTAGAGCAAATTAAACCTAACCATAAAAATTAAACCAGATAAACTGAACAGTGTAAGACTGCCGATTAGTCCATTAAGAGATGTTCATATCAGTGATATGTACACATTGATATTTAATTAGACTGCTAAAAGTGAGTGGCTGTAAATACCTCGGATTTGTAAATCGGGAGCAACTGAAGTTACCTGGATATCACTTATTTAAACAACTGAATAAGTTTTACAGAGAGTAGAAAAAAGAACGATAGCTTCACAATAACTCAGGGACAAAAACGGTTAAACTATAGTCTATTTGTTTTTCGAGTATCGTTTGTTTTCTAGGGCACGCAGTTGCCGAAAGAAGTCGCTACATAGCTTTCAGTCCGTGTTCACTTCATCTTTGCACTTGCTTACATGTCAATCCACATAGGAAACCTTTAAGTTAACCCAAACTTTCGGTCCGTGTTCGCTCCGTGCTCACTACGGTTTAACTCCAGTCCGAAGTTTTACTTTAAACGTAGTAAATAGGTTCGAGAATATGACAGACAATTCTTGTACACACGATCTGCGTTCTGCGGTCACTGTTACTTTCAGTGGTGAGCCGTGCTTAAAAGCTCTTTCACGCAATCAAATTTTACTTCAAATTGTCNTGCGGTCACTGTTACTTTCAGTGGTGAGCCGTGCTTAAAAGCTCTTTCACGCAATCAAATTTTACTTCAAATTGTCATTCAATTTTTATTGAATTCCATTCAGCTTTTCTGGCTGTATTAATGGAAGTAATCTCATAATAAAAGAGTCGTGTCCACACATTTAAAGTTGTAATAAAATAAGGACGAATANTGCGGTCACTGTTACTTTCAGTGGTGAGCCGTGCTTAAAAGCTCTTTCACGCAATCAAATTTTACTTCAAATTGTGTTCAATTTTTATTGAATTCCATTCAGCTTTTCTGGTTGTATTAATGGAAGTAATCTCATAATAAAAGAGTCGTGTCCACACATTTAAAGTTGTAATAAAATAAGGACGAATATTTTCTAAAAAGTTAATGTCCAATAAAATGAAAAAAATTTGTCGTGGTTTAATCAATTATATTCGTGTCGTGCACGAGTGTTAGATACTTAGGAAAGTTTACTTTAAATATTTTTTAAATTAGTTTCAATAAAAATTTTGTGATATATTTTTATTTGAAGTGTTGGAAGCGTACTGAATGCAATTCATCAAAAGGCAAATTAAGTAAATTTTCAGTTAAATAAATTAAAATTGATGTAATTGAATTCAATATATAATTAATCGTGTGAAATGGCCTTACGGGGGGTAGTACTTATTTAAACTTCGATTTTTCTTACTAATCTTTACATCGAAAATTTGTGACCAGACATAAAAACTCGAAGTTAGACATGATACAGAGAACTAATAACAACTTTTTTGAAATTTGTACGGTTTCAATTATACCTTTTATTTTCTCACGTGAAATTGAAATTTTTAAATAATTAAGTAATATTTTATTACGGTTACGGATGCAAAACTAATAATGTAAGAAAAATAAGTTGGATTTTGAAATAACTGTTAATATTTTCCTTAAGCCTTGACTAGCTTGGTTTTTAAAAATTGACTATGAAAATTTAGTTATGGAGGAAAATNATAAAAACTCGAAGTTAGACATGATACAGAGAACTAATAACAACTTTTTTGAAATTTGTACGGTTTCAATTATACCTTTTATTTTCTCACGTGAAATTGAAATTTTTAAATAATTAAGTAATATTTTATTACGGTTACGGATGTGAAACTAATAATGTAAGAAAAATAAGTTGGATTTTGAAATAAATGTTAATATTTTCCTTAAGCCTTGACTAGCTTGGTTTTTAAAAATTGACTATGAAAATTTAGTTATGGAGGAAAATACAAAAATCCAAGATGGCAAGAATATACTTCTTCCTTAAGGCTCAGCTTCACGCCTTTTGCAGAAATTTTTCGTTTTCGCGTCGTAATTTCGGATTCAAAGTAATAACTGACAATGTACGATTACAGAAATTTTACAAGTTTTTAAATATTTTGTGCGTAGTTTTAATTGTGTGTTATCTGCTAGTTGTAAAAAGCCAGGGACATATATATATATATATATTATCAATAAGTTCCTGCCTTTTTTCGAGCAGTAAATAACACACAGTGAAAATTAGATACAAAAGTATTAAACAACTAGTAAATTGAACATTTTCTATAATCAAACACCTACAATAATACATCTGCAACTGAAATTACGGCACGAAAATAAAAAACTTCGATGAAAGTCGCTTTCGAAAGGGTTTATCGCAATTTTTGGCTCGACAAGACGTTAACAATAATTCTCAACACCTTTTCACGTTGTTAGATATTCACCGACTTCCTTACTCTCGGAGCACTGATGGAAGAAAAGAAAGATTTTTTAAAATCTTCAGTTAGTGCTCCGAGAATAACGAACGCAGTGAATTTGTAACAATGTAAGAGGTGTACAATACAAAATTGTTATTTACGTCTTGTCGAACCANGATTTTTTAAAATCTTCAGTTAGTGCTCCGAGAATAACGAACGCAGTGAATTTGTAACAATGTAAGAGGTGTACAAAATTGTTATTTACGTCTTGTCGAACCAAAAAAATGGGTGCGTGTACTTATGTACACACGTTAGAAGTTATACTTCTTTGGCGTGACTAAAATAAAATCTTATTACGTATGCAAATAATTTTTGTTAGTAGGAAAAACGATAAAATGACCGAAGAAAAACATTAAATACAATTAATAAAGGTATTATTAAAGAAAATGATTAAATTAAAAAAGGCTTGAGAATAATAGTTACTAAAAATTAACCTGAAATATTTGAAAACACGTTCAACTTTTATTATACAATTCTTGTGACTAACAATTTTTTCACGGCACAATGCTAGTCAAATTAATTTAAATAAATAAATAAATAAATAAATAAATATATATATATATATATATATATTCACAATGAATTACTAATTTAATTGAAATGTTTTCCAATTTGCTTATTTCNTTTATTATACAATTCTTGTGACTAACAATTTTTTCACGGCACAATGCTAGTCAAATTAATTTAAATAAATAAATAAATATATATATATATATATATTCACAATGAATTACTAATTTAATTGAAATGTTTTCCAATTTGCTTATTACAGGAACTGATTTTCTGTTGGTTTTAAATATAACCACGTGCTATGTTGTGTACCTTGCGTTTGNAAATGTTTTTCAATTTGCTTATTACATGAACTGATTTTCTGTCGGTTTTAAATATAACCACGTGCTATGTTGTGTACCTTGCGTTTGTATATAGCTAGACGATACGCGCATGCGCGTTGGGTCATACCCCCACCACGTTCACTGTCGAATTTCGTTACACTGTGCGCGCGCACCATCCGTTGCACACTAAACCTTTACCCTCAACGCCCCAAAAAGAAGTATAACTTCAAAAATTTCGAAAAAAAAAAAAAATCCTTTGCAAAACAAGTTGCTCTGAAAATTTTTATAAATATACGGTTTTCGCGCACCATTCCCCTTAAGTATGCCGCTGTGGAGGCGGCATTACGGGGACAATGGCTCGTGCCACTGACCGAGGCTGCTGGAACGACGGGCATTCTCGTAGCAGAGATGATTGAGATGATGCAGTGGCGCGCGGCGCGGCTGCTCCATGAGACGAACAATGGGTCGATGACGACGACGTGGCATGCGCTGACAATTCTCTACTCCCCCCTCCCCTCGCCATTATTGACAAACATCGTCGAACTCCATTGTCGGCACACTGGCACGCACTGTGCGGTCCGTTGCGCACGCTCGCCGTTGACTACTGTTGTCGAGCTCTTCCTTTCCTTTTTATTTCCTTTCCTGCCGGATCGCGAGGAATTTCAATGCCCTCCCCGAAGTGAAACTCGGGCCATCCTCCAAGGCGGCGTTCCGAAACGCTTAGATACTCCGAGAGCAGAGTAACACATCGCGGTATATCGTCACACTACCTGAATCAAACCTTTCGCGAAACCACCCCAATGCATGAATTGTTTCATTGTTTGCTGAATATGCCCCGCATCACAAGCGTTTTATACTTACGTTAAGATAAAAGCACCTTCTTTTTAGGTAAATCTAACTTTTATTTATATTTGATATATATATATGTATATATATATATATATGTNTTTTATTTATATTTGATATATATATTATAATATTTAATTTCTACTTCATACGAATAAATTAGGGAGAAATACGCGTATTAGCAATGCCTAGTAGGAAATAGTTCTCGTGCAGAGAACATCTACCGCACATTTTCCATTTACCATGTGAGGCAGATAACTAAGCCGAAGGAAAAAACAAAATATATCGGGCATCAGTTACATTTTTAAATGCACAAATGGAATTCCAAACTCATCCGCTTTAATGGAAGGGGGCCGATAAAAGCCCCCAATTTTTTTACGGTTTGCACTTTGTCGTTCAATAATGCACTGTCTGGAAACCCAGAGATTTGTCTTTCATTCTGGCTGTGTCAGTAGTAATAAACAACAGCTTCTGATACACTTTCAAAGGTGGTAAACACCCTTCCGGAATAGATTTAGGCTGTAGGTCATATGTGTGTGTGTGTGTATNTATACCGTATATCCAAACGGAGTATTGAAGGAGATAGGAGCCTGAGAACATTGGATTTTTGAAAACGTTTTTTTTTGCGCCGAATGCCCTGTACAACGCCTACAAAGTCCGCAGAAGAAAGGCGACTTATGTTCCCATGTTGCAGACACACATGCGTAATGCTGGCCGTCCTCGGTCTGTACGCACTATTCGGCTTGAGGAAGTGATACGTCAATACATCAACGACATGCCCTCCACTAGTACACGTTCCATAGCGCGTCAAATGGGCGTGTCCCATTCAACCTTGTGGGACGTACTGCGGGTACATCGCCGCCATCCCTACCGCTGGCAGAAAATACAAGGATTTCGGCGGAAATACGTTTTCAAGACGCAATATTCACAGGCTCACATTTCCTTTAATATTCCCTTTAGGTATACGGTGTCCTATATATTTTCTACTTTATTTTTCATTAAGGAATCACCTTCCGTAGTTTGGGCGTTTAGTTTCCGGACCCTCTGTATATTTGTAACGTTTCGTGTTTTGTGATGTTTACTGGCTAAAAAGGCTCGGTTCTTAAGGCCAGGCACATTTCGTGCCGCTTTAGACTGGACTCACAACCATTCGTCGNTAAAAAGGCTCGGTTCTTAAGGCCAGGCACATTTCGTGCCGCTTTAGACTGGACTCACAACCATTCGTCGCATCCGTCAGACGTCCATCCGTCCGGTGGTCACTTGATCGTCAACCAATTGCAGGGCAACTTCTTTTTCTATCCTCCAATCCGTCAAATATTTCTCAAACTTTTACTTTCGACGAACGGACGGATGGGCCACTGCCCTCTGACGTCATTCCGTAGACGCGAATACGCACTTTGAAATAAAGTGCAAGGCGGTGGATATGTGTTTATTTATATTTGGTGGTAAATATAGGAATTTAAATTGTAAACAATAATTCAGTATATATTCTTATCGCGTAAGAAAATTACTTCCCCGAAATGTTTCTCTCTTGAAAATGTAGCTCCAACCAAGGTATTTCCCCAACTAAAGAAAGATCACGATGTTACGTTGTCACTCTGAAATTTTGCCGCACAGAAGGATTGACGGACAAGGGACNCCAACTAAAGAAAGATCACGATGTTACGTTGTCACTCTGAAATTTTGCCGCACAGAAGGATTGACGGACAAGGGACTGTTGTGAATCGCTTTGTACTGACGGATGAAAACACAGACGGACGGTTGTGAGCATAGACTAAAGATGAGATAGATCGTTTAAGTGGTAGAACGTCTTCTGCGCATGTACCAAACATTGGCCTACCCCAAAAAAAACACAACTGTCAAAAGTCACATGGTCAACAGTGATGAAAGTGATCGTTCGTATCTTATTTTTTAAACGACAATCACAAATATATGAATATAAAGTACTTTAACTAATTTGAATTTCACCAAACAGCATTGCAAATTGGTTAGAGGAAGTATACATACATCTCGAAGCGTTTGTTTACAAATCAGTTTCCTAACCTCAAATCCAATACACGCCGTTTCCGCCAGACGTGCTGGCAGATAAGCAGTTCAATGTCGGGACACGGAGGTCGGTCTACCTCATCTTTAGTCTATGGTCGAGGGTCCAGCCTTAGAAGCTGAGTGAAGCTGTACGTACCAGGAGCCCCCCTCTACATCTGGGACACGGAGATCTGTCGTGCGCAGCCCGCGCGAGATAGGTCTACCTCATCTTTAGACTTAGAAGCTGAGTGAAGCTGTACGTACCAGGAGAGCCTGCTACATCTGACTGTCAGCGGCGGCGGCGGCGGCGTCGTGCGCCTT
>NQII01007500.1:6647-91075 GCA_002778355.1 Clitarchus hookeri
GCTTCGCCCGCCTGCAGCTCTCACTCCGAGCTGCTGAGTGATTTAACCAACAATTGTTCTCTCCTTGCTCCGCGCGCGTGAGGGAGCCCGCGGTTATTGTTGGCAAGTGGCGCGGAATAATTTCCGCAGCGCGTGGCTGCTCGCTGCGGGAAACGGGCGCATTGGTATAGGATGAATTTTGGTGTTCCAAGAAGGAGAGGGAGGGAGGAAGAGCTGCATAGGACCAGGCGTTTCACTTGGAAATTGCCGCCTTTCGATGCGTGGGAGCAGAGAGAGAAGGTTTTCGACGTGCATGGTCGTTCTCGCGAGATTAGCACGTCATCGTGTTCGCTCCAAACTACGAACCACCATTTGGAATGAGAGTGAAGAGATTTGGGCAGCTGTTAACATCGAGGTCTTGAGAGCCGACGANAACTACGAACCACCATTTGGAATGAGAGTGAAGAGATTTGGGCAGCTGTTAACATCGAGGTCTTGAGAGCCGACGAGAGTGAAGCGAGGTTATGTATGAAGCGGCGTTAGAATGAAGAGTCCGGGGTTAACCGTAGGTACTTGACAAAGCTCGCTGTCCGGCACGATTCCCACATGTGAAAATCTGGGAGTGACCCCACCGGGAATCGAACCCGGTTCACCTAGGTGGGAGGCGAGAAGTCTAATCACTATACAGCCGCGGTCCCACCATTTGTAAGTAGTGTCTTAAGGAGCATCCCTATTACAAAAATTTTAATGCCTCAAAGTTACGCTAAGGGAAAGGCCTACTGCCGGCGGCAAGGTAAACCCATGGGCAGAATGGTCCACAACTAAAGAGAACAACACAGAAATGTGGACGTTAAACGTCGCTATAATTACGCTGATAGAAAGAAGAAAAACTCACCACACAAAGTAGTAATTTTGATTCTATTCAATTGGTCGTGTGTTCGATCACGTCTGTCCTCCTGATGTTGTTTTTGTAACGTCCTGCTATTTACCCATTTGAGGCGAGTACTGCTGCATTTTCCTAACCTGAAACTTCTCATTTAATCCCACTAAATCAAAATGTTGATAAAATTTTTTGCACAGATAAAAATGATTTATAATTAGACTTGTTTTGTTTCGCATTTCTCCACGTTTTAAACATATCGGCATAACCGGGGGAGGCTTTTATGCAGAACTGACCTCAGCAAATAGAAATTATGATTTTACAATAAATTTCCAGAACCAATTTGCCAAATCAATGATTGGTGTCACCACAGACTAATTTTTTATATTTACCCATTACATATTTACGTTTGCGTGTAGTATTGAAAACGTATAGTTTGTCATAACCAGGACATTTTTCACAACATTTCGTGTGAATTCATAAATACAATAGGGAATTTGAAACTCAAGAAAAACAGTTATTACAACCAGCGTAAAAATTTACTTTATTTGCGCTGTCGCAGCAGTATACCACAAGCGACCGACAGGGAAAACTGAAATCTCAGTAACGTGGGTTGCCTCTATTTATAGGATTACTATTAGTAGTTTTCTAAATATTCATTTTTATCTCATTAATATTCGTAGGAATCAATTGCTGCTTTGTATATTTTAAAAATCTACTTGTTGACAAGTACTTTCTTCCATTTGCAAACGTGTGTTGAATTACAAAATAATTGATTTGCTCTCTTTTTAAGTGGGTTTATTAGAGGCTGGGAAATTTCGAAAGTTCATTATCCGGTAAGTTACAAAACTTTCCTCAAACTCAAGCTGCTGCCTCTGTATTATTGATTTATTTTGTCGATGAATGCACTTGGATTTTTATATTAGCTCATTCTTTTTTCTTTTTCTTTTTTTCCTTGAGTTGCTAAAAACAAGTGATTCTTTTTGCAGTGACGAGGAATTTCAGATTATTAGAAGCTTCAAACGTTAACTATTCTTATAAAACTTCTTACCAGTTATTCGAGTTTAAGACCCAATGTTTACATGCTACCATACAACCAACTACGTCACCATATAGCTGTAACGAGATGAAGAAGCACGAAAAAGGGCGGTTGTGATAGCTCCATGAAAACATACCAAATCTCGGCAACTGCTTGATTCAAGGAAGGGTCGAACTTAGGTCGTAGCTATAAATAATTAGCCAGAAAGAAAGCATTTTTTTATAAATAAGAACATAGGTATACAATCTGTATTAATAAAATTTATTTATAGTGTGTACCTTTTATCATTTATGTATATTTCGTCTCCTTTTAAATGGGAAAACGACTGACAGTAGTACTAAAAATGTGTAATCAATTTAATTAGTGAGTTGTTCTGGTAATATAACCTAAATAATTAGAAGTTGTACAAAAATTAAAATTTAAACCAGAATAAAAATTTTTGTGCACAGATAAAACGAAGAAGAATACGTGACCTAACATTTATTATTTTCTTAAACTTAAAACTACTTCTCTGAAAACAGGAACCGAGATCTACATACGATGCTCCAGGTGGGCATGTGGTCTGAAGGAATGATGGGAGTGAAGCTTCGGCGTATAGGAGTTATAATATAAATTAAAGTTGGCTTCATTGAAATAAACATTAAAGGGGAAAATCCACGCTTGTAAAATTATGCATATGCTTTAAATTAATAACTGACTAGAATATTTAGTGTACCAAAGGCAGAGATTTATTAAAATTTTCGCTGTCTAACGTCTTATTAAGAATAATGGGCAAGGCAATAATTCGGCTTTCGTTTTACACGTATGAAAGTAACAAAAAGCATAATTGAATTGTGTGTATGATAAATTTGGATTTTATTTTTCGATGCAATAGTAAACACTACCATGTACTTAAAAGTTGCGTCGAATGTTTTTCATTTCTGAGTTTTTCTCAACAGTTGCAAATAGCCTATATAGCTCACAAAATCACGTGTTCAATTAGTCACTTGCAGTTTGATCATTTTTCTTTTTACAANATTTGGATTTTATTTTTCGATGCAATAGTAAACACTACCATGTACTTAAAAGTTGCGTCGAATGTTTTTCATTTCTGAGTTTTTCTCAACATTTGCAAATAGCCTATATAGCTCACAAAATCACGTGTTCAATTAGTCACTTGCAGTTTGATCATTTTTCTTTTTACAACTAACCTGAAATAATACAAAATATAGTTTATTTGCTGTNAACTAACCTGAAATAATACAAAATATAGTTTATTTGCTGTTTCTTCAGACTTTTTGAAACAAAGCTTAGAAAAATCACCCCATGAATGACATGTTTGGTTGTTTCCTTAATATGTCATGTATCACAACGGTTTATACTTGTGTTAACAAAAGTTAATTTTTTTGGTTAAATTTAACTTTTACTAAAATTTTATCTATAAGTTATAGTATTGCGTTTATAACTCATATGAATAAAGACAGAGAGAAAATAGGTGTGATTGAAATGCGTAGTAAGGAATAGTTCTTATACAAAATAATAATTTAACTGAGTGCGCACGAATGCGGTGCGTTGGCCCTCTGGTGTAATTTTCTAAGCTTTATATTTTTTGAGACGGAGGAAAATCCTGTAAGGAGAACTTAAGTGGGGCTTCAGAAAAGTTGGAAGTAACCGTGAATGAAGTAGAGTAATATTTCGTAACTTTATAATATTGCAGGTAAATTACAACCTGGTCAAAAATAATGTTCTAACATATAAAAGCACTTTATTCCGAACCACGTGTGTTTTTATTTATAATAAAACATAGCCAGTGTTACGACGAAGAGAATAATTACCGTGCAGCTGACATGATCACTCTACCCAAAGTTCTATCTTCTTATCATCATTCAATGGAATTGTTTTTTTTTTTTTAAATGTTGTGCAAAGACATTCGATCTGCAAAAGAAACTGACTATGCTTTTAAAAAAATTTCTGAGAAAACCGCGAAAGTGTAAAAGTGAAATTTTGCCTATTTCTCTTGGAAAGATAGGCTTTTAAAATTATACGAATGTAAGTCTGGGATGTATGTCTGACCCTAAAATCTTTTAAAAACGTAAATTGAATTACACCAAACTTTGTACATATTTAGTACTTAAGTACATTTCACTTTTATAGTTTCTTATCATGCCCTGTTCTTCTTTCAAAATTGTAGCCATTTCGATATTAGGTCGCCAATTTATATCTTGNTATAGTTTCTTATCATGCCCTGTTCTTCTTTCAAAATTGTAGCCATTTCGATATTAGGTCGCCAATTTATATCTTCAGAATCGTTTAAACAATTAAAACAACGTTTGGTTTTTTTAAGAGATAAAGATGTAAATATTTTACCTAGAGAGGTATATTATTATTGGTTTACCATTTAGGAAGATAACACTAAATGAAAAACTTAAGCTTTTCCATCATATATTGGAAACTGCACAATAGATTCCCGCACAATTTTGCATGTACCTAATAATATGGTGAGCCATGATAACTTATATGCCTTAAATGTGTAAGGCAATTATTTTCTAAATGGTGGCTCTCTCTCTCTCTCTCTCTCTCTATATNTATAGTTTCTTATCATGCCCTGTTCTTCTTTCAAAATTGTAGCCATTTCGATATTAGGTCGCCAATTTATATCTTGAGAATCGTTTAAACAATTAAAACAACGTTTGGTTTTTTTAAGAGGTAAAGATGTAAATGTTTTACCTAGAGAGGTATATTATTATTGGTTTACCATTTAGGAAGATAACACTAAATGAAAAACTTAAGCTTTTCCATCATATATTGGAAACTGCACAATAGATTCCCGCACAATTTTGCATGTAACTAATAATATGGTGAGCCATGATAACTGATATGCCTTAAATGTGTAAGGCAATTATTTTCTAAATGGTGGCTCTCTCTCTCTCTCTCTCTCTCTCTCTCTCTATATATATATATATATAAATATATAAGGTTAATTTCAAATAAATACCACACCATTTAACCAATTTTCACCGAACTTGGAATGTTAAAATTATCAACTATATGCAATACAACATGATAATACATATTCCATTTGTCCACAATTTGGTAACATAACCACAAATTAATTA
Source organism: Clitarchus hookeri (assembly GCA_002778355.1). Lineage (NCBI taxonomy): Eukaryota > Metazoa > Arthropoda > Insecta > Phasmatodea > Phasmatidae > Clitarchus > Clitarchus hookeri. The sequence continues at coordinate 11,641 of NQII01007500.1, forward strand.
ACTAATTTTTTTGTATTTATATATTGTGAAGCAAAATTTAGTACCCGTGCAAAAGTCGGACTTGTTCAATAATATAACGACATTTAAGCCTAGAAGGAGGGAGGGACGCAAATTTTTGTAATTTTGTAGCTTGCATTACTTACGTCTCGAATGCCGTTCATTTTTCTTGCATTTAGAGCTATGTTACACTGGTTGAGTAATATTGGGGTCCACATAAAACTAACACCAGTTTATTGGCTAAAATCAATGATTATTTTACGTGGACATTATAAGGATTTAATTACAGACTTAGCAAGGCTTTTGGGCTATACATTTTTTATCAACACTTTTGGCAATCATCAATGCATGTAACGAGTGTGTTTATTCCGTGCGGCGCTCGTCAGGTGTTTTTTTCTATTCACCATGTTAATACATATATTTCTTCTTACATTTGGCAATAAAACTGCATTGGTTAGCCGTGCATCGACACATTTGATGTTTGTATTAGAAGTGGACCCGTAACTACAGAAAGTTTAAAATGAAACCTGCCAAGTAACGCAACGCTTAATGCTGTTAAGTGAAATGCGCCCTACGCTGACGTCATGCGCAAATAAAGTCGATTCACACGTGGGAATCATGCCATACGATGCCGCTGGTCGGCGGGTTTTCTCGGGGATTTCCCGTCCCCCCCCCCATCACCCTTTCATTCCGGCGCTGCCCCATACTCACCTCGATCGGCCTCATTGGTTCTCCAGATCACGATGTCAAGAACCACCCAAATCTCTCGACTCCACTCAAATCCACAAGCGGTGGAAGGTTGGTGGCGGGACAGTTTACACTTACTTCTTTCCATCATAGGCCGCAGCAGCATACCATAAACACCTGTGCGTAGTATTGCCCACATGTTATGCACTGTTTCGCTGCAGCCATGGATTCGTGTGCGTTTTACATCAAAACGGCGTGTCCGGAGCAGCTGCAACCAGAGGGCTATTTTTGTTAACAATTAGGCCATACTTCCTAATAAACAAGCATAAAACGCTCATAACTTCTGAAGGTTAACAATATTGTATACAATACGAGGGTAGCCACACCTGTTATTTTCAATTCGGTCGGAGGTACTAATGAAAGTTTGCTTTTATTTTGAACACAATACAACGTTCAGAAAATTGTTATTTAATTACACTATGTTCCCTATATTTCGCAAAAATGCTGTTTACATCTCGATATTCAAAAGAGCATATCTCCTTTTATATTTAGCTAAAGTAGAAAGTGTCCCATATATTTCCCACTTGATTTTGAATGAGGAATCACCTCATGAAGTTTATCGATCGAATTTCGCTTTACTATGTGCATGTGCGTGTATAATATAATGTAAAACAATTTTAACAGTGAATATTATTTTTTATTGTTTCCAATTACAATTGTTTTAAAATCGTTTATGAGTTGTGCCTCCATCTTGTAAATTTACTATTGTCCATTTACGGCTACTTCAAACATTTATGAAGCGTTGCTTAAGCTCTACTTACCAGATATTCCTCCGCCTCATGCAAACAAAGCTTAACCGATTCTACAAAATTACACCAAAAGGACAGCGCACCGCATTCGTGCACACGCACTCTATAGGAACTATTTTCTACTAGGTATTACCAAAAAAACCTATTTCTCTGTTTTTCACGTCAATTAAAATTAAAAATTTTTATTTATAAATAAAATGTAAGTAAAAGTTCAACTAAACCAAAAGTAAGGTTGTTTTTATATTTACCACAATTATAAAATTCTTGTGTTATTTATTACGTATTTAGAAAAGAAACAATGACGATAAGCATGAGGAAATTTTTCAAATGTTTGATAGAAAAAGTGTGAAGAAACTCCTAATAGACTATAGTGCCTGCTTTGCTGTCAGTTCGACTGAAAGTAAGAGTTTGCTGCTACTTATTTTCCGCTACATTTGCTGACGATGCTTGTTTACAACGTTGGGCGCACGAGTATACTGGCGTAATTGTTTCCAGCTAAAGCAAATAGTTCTGGATTGTTAGCTCATGGATCTATAATACAAATAGTCGCATGTTCAAGTTCATCTCTTCTCTTAATGGTATTTTATGCCAGTATGCTGTATGCTGTATGCGAAGATGAAGACGATAGTGTCAATGGCAAATTAACTACACATTATATTACTACAGGCGTAAACACTCAGTTAAGCATAAACTCTATAGGCATTACACTAGGCCACTAGACCTACTGGCACTTGTAAAACAGGATGTTGTCATGTGCACTTAACACTAGAGAGGCGGCCGTTCTGCATGTATTGTCATTACAGGCATATAGCAGTGTAGGCATCGTTCCGGACACACGAGGGCATGGCGGTAATATCCTTACAGATGAATAAAAAAAGTTACTTCATGTGGGTCCACACTTACTGCTTCATCAGTCAATGGTTCTTCAGGCACTACATATGTCAAAATCTGTAAAAGGCGTAATCATGAAATAATTGGCGCTGCTGAAAAATGTACTGTACTTACTAGTATTGACGCTACAGACTAGAACTATGCAACCACAGTACATATAATAGTGTAACGTTCTCGCAGTTTCGCATTCTGCGCGAGCGAGTGGAAGTGAAGCACAGCAGTTATATAATAGCGGCAGAAGCAGGGAAATTGCATGTTTTGAAATACAGGCGCGCGCTAAACCAAGATCCACGCATCTATTACCAAAAAGCGAGCCTACAAGATGATCCTTCTGATTTTATTTAATATGACAAAAGAACAGCAGGAAAACAAGATAAACAAAAGACTACATCAATACGTCAAAAAATGGGAGGATGTAAATGAAGAAATAAAAACAGTAATTAACAACCAAATACATTCAGAACCAACAATAGAAGATGTAATAGATAAATTACAACAATTAATAGTTCATACATGTAAGAGTCAGACGAATATAAGAAATAATAATAACATGAAGCAATTTAAAATAAATTGGTGGTGGGACTATAGTTTAACAATAATGAGAACAAAGGTTAACAAAAAACATAGGAAATTCAGAGGATGCTGTCAATGCAAAGCAAAGTTAATATATAAAGAAGAATACAAAACTATCAGGAAGCAATACAAAAATCAAATTATGATTATTATTTATAATAAATGGACCCAATTTATAAGAGAGGAAGCAAAAAAATCCCCTTGGAATACAATTGATAAAATTACAAGAAGGAAATTTAAAAAAAAGAACCCCTTAGTAGTATTCAAATAGAACATGATTATACAACTACTATTAATTAAACATATCATAAATTAATGGAAAACCTTTTACCGAATATTAATCCACGGGATAATAAAACCGTTACTATAATTATAAACCTGGAAGAAGAAAATATAAATACAGAAGAAATTAGCATTGAAGAAATAGAAGCATCAGTAAAGAGATGCAGTCTAAAGAAAGCACCAGGTATCGATGAGATAAGAGTAGAAGTAATAATACAAATATGGGAGGAAATAAAACTAACTATATTGGAATTAATTAATAAGTGCTATAATAAAGGGAAATATCCCAGACCATGGAAAGTTGGCAAAATTATTTTTATATATAAAGGGAATAACAAACCAAAAACTGAGATAAATTTATAAACACCGATATGTTTATTACCAGTATTGGGGAATATTTATGAGAGAATTATATATTATAGAATACAAGAACAAATAGAAATAATACTACATAATAATCAATAAGGCTTCAGAAAAAACAGATAAACAGAAATGGCAATTAATTAACTACTTAAAATAATAAACAATAGCGAATATAAATATATTTTAGGAATATCCATGGACATAAGTAATGCCTTCTCTACCTTAACCTGGCACGATATCAAAGCAAGTATAAATCAATTAAATATTGGATCAAAACCAAAAGAAATACTATGGGACTATTTATATGAAAGAGCAATCATTATACAAGAAGATAATATAAATATTAAAAGAGAAACAAATGGAGGATGCCCCCAAGGCTCAGTGCTCGGCCCAACTTTTTGGAAGTTAGTGATAAATAACTTTATTATACAAAATAATAATGCAAATACAAAAATAATAGCATTTGCCGACGATTGCATACTTTCGGTAGAAGGTAATACAAGGAAAGAATTGGAAACGAAAGCTAGTTATATAATGAACATGTCATATAATTGGTTAGAAGAGCACAAATTGAAGTTATCAACAGGCAAGATATTTGCAATCATGTTAAAAAGAAGATTAGACATTAAAGTATCAACCGTAAAATATTATGGTATATCAATTAAATATATAGAAAACATAATGTATTTAGGATTAATGCTGGACAACGGACTAAATTTTCTACCACACATTAAATTTATGACCGAAAAAGTTAAAACACATTTACAAGGCTTAAACAATTAATATGGAATATTCAACAGTATAACTATAGGAACAGATTAATTATATATCAATCACTTTTTTTGAACATCATACAATATGCCTGCTCAAGTTTTGGAGGAAGAATAGAAAATACACATATTAGAAGATCTTTAAGAGCGGCACAACGATTCATACTAATAAAACTGGCAAATTTAACCTCAACAATATCATTTCAAGCAATGGTAACCATCAATAAAGCAATACCGATAGTCTATAGTATACACAATAAAATTAAAATATACCAATTACTATATGAAGAAAATGAGATTATATACAAAGATGATGTATACAGAAAACAAATTTTAGATGGAATACAATGGATAACGGTGAATAATATTGAATGCCCTATAGGAATTAAAGAATTAAAGAATTAAAAAAAATTTATATGAAACAAGTGTAAATTATTGGCAGCAGGAATATAATAATAAAATTAATATAGGGCTAAATATTAAGAAATATATTCACAATATTAATGATTGGTATAATAGCAATAGCAAAATTAAAATACAAACTTTAAAAATTCTAACAGGACATTGCCAAATTAAATTCTATCTCAAAAACATCAATAAAATAGAAGAAGACATCTGCAAATGTTCCCAAGCGATACAAGATCTGGACCATTTATTATACATTTGTGAACTATTTAATGAAGAAAGATTAAAGTTGATTTACCAGTTAAGAAAAAAAAAAAACGAAACATGTACTCTACAACTATACAATATATATAATGACGAAATAGCCGAATATATCAACGAATTCATTCAGTACATCTATTTAATAGTCAAAACATTGAATGACAATATGAAAACTTAATAACTATAGACTATAGAAGATAAAGATAAATAAATAAGAAGAAGTGATGATGGGGATGAAGAGGAGAAGAAAGATCAAAAGGATATGGTTAAGAGGAGGAAGAAATTAGTCATGAAGAAGAAGTAGTAATATACAAGAACAAGAAGAAGATTATAAGAAGTAGTTGTTGAGGCAAATGAAGTGAAGAAAAATAAGAGAAATAGGAACAACGGGAGTAAGAAAATAGAAACAAACAAATACGAGAAAGAAATAAGAAGATGAAAAAGAGGAATAGAAGATGAAATTTTTGAGGAAGAGTATTAAGAGAAGAAGAAGAACAAAAAAAAGAAGAAGAAGAACAAAAAAAGAAGAAGAACAAAAAAGAAGAAGAAGTAAATATGTTAAAAAATATAAAAGGTTTTGAAGAATGATAAAAGAAGAAAGGATAATAAAAAGAAGGTAATGAATCCATAAGAAAGAAAAATATGAAAATCGAGAAGAAGGTATGGAATAGAGGAATTAAGGAAAAAGAAAAGGGAAGGAAGAAGAAGAAGAACACTTTAAAAACTTTAAACTTAAAATAAAGATTTAAATGAAGAAAAAGTAAAGATGGTCAAAAGATTAGCTGATTGAAAGAAGGATATAAGAAGATATGATATAATAATTAAAGAATATGAAGATACCATAAAAAGGAAGTAAATGAAGAAGAAGAATAAGAATAAGAAGCGGAGGAAACAAGAAAGAATAGGAAGAGGAAGAGGGAATGAAGAAGAAGACTCTAGATAAAGATTAATGTAATGATTTAATAGAAGAAGAAGTAAAGAAGGTCGAAAGATTAACTGATTGAAAGAAGGATATAAGAAGAAGATATTATATGTTAATTATAAAAGATGGAGATACTATAAGAAATAAGTAGATGAAGGAGACGAAGAAGAAGAAGGGAGGAAACAAGAAAGAATAGGAAGAAGAAGAGGGAATGAAGAAGAAGTAGAAGACTCTAGATAAAGATCAGGCGTCCAGATGAATATGGGTATATAGGAAGCAGCTGTTGAGGAGGATGAAGTGAAGAATAAGACGAGAAAAAGGAATACAAGAGGAAGAAAATAGAAATATACAAATAATGAAAATTAATAAGAATATTGAGAAGAAGGATAGAAGAAGAATTTGTTAAGGAAGAGGATGAAGAGAAGAAGAAAAAGAGAAAATAAGAATAAGAAGTATGATGGCCAAAAGATAAAAGGATATGAAGAATGATAAAAGAAGAAAGGATAATAAAAAGAAGATAAGGAATCTATAAGCAAGAAAAAGATGAAGAAGAAGAAGAGGAACATATGGAATTAGGAAAAAAGAAAAGGAAGGAAGAATAAAAAACTTGAAAACTTTAAACTTTAAAGAAAAGATCTAAATGAAGAAAAAGAAAAAGTAAAGATGGTCAATAGATTAACTGATTAAAAGAAGGAAATGAGAAGATATGATAATTAAAGAAGAAATATTTATAAGAAAAAAGAAGATGAAGAAGAAGATCAAGAAGGGAAGTAGCAAAGAATGATTATAATGAATAGAAGATTAATAATAAAAAACCTCGGATGGCCTTTGGCTAAGAGTGGCGAAGTGGAAATTAATTTTTTTGTTTTTGTATTTATATGAAGACTGTCTAGTTGTTTGCTGTCCTAGGTTCTCTAAACATGACTCAGGACGCATAGAACTTCCCAGGTCAAGATCAGCAGAGTATAAATTGTGATACAGGCCTCCGGGCCGGGAGTTGGTGAATAGATGAGTGGCTGAGTTTCAGCGATAGATGATGAGCGGCGAGGGGAGTGACCAGCGGATGGGAAATCTGCTACTGCGAGTATCAAACAGTGAAGATTGCGGCTCGCAGGCTGGACTATTGCACTGGGTGCGTGATACGAAGACACTACAAAGATGACAACAAACAGCCTGAAAGTGTGATAATGATGAGTACGAGTTACTTGACTATAACCAAACAGAGAATTTCAGAAGTACGTTAGTTAGAGTAAAAATAAACACATACTGAGTTTACTGAGAAATTAAAAAAAATATTGATAAAGACATATACTTTAATGCTGTAAATAATGGCTGTGAGAATAAATAAAGAATCAAACTTAGTTCTGTTATTCTTAAGATATCCTCCCTCACGAACTCAGATACGCCCCTCAGGCGTACATGTAGCAATAGTATAATCGAATCTTCGACAAGGGGATGGGGGATTAGGCGCCAGGCGCAAGCTGACTGTCATATGGTGAAGTCACCCAACCCGCATAAAGTATATGGGTGACCTTGACGTTGACTCCGCATCCATTACCTTAACCCCGTGCCCATCACATTGAACCCCGTTCCCATGACCTTGGATTACTTTAATCCAAAAAGCATGAAATACAAAATTAAAAATATTAAGATAATAAGGCAATTTTAACAAATTACAAACAAAAAAATTTTAAATTAAAAATTAATTTTACCAAAGATTTAAAGACCTACATGCGAGACGTCCTGAGTTTGAAGACCAGCAGACAACTGACCCTCAACCATTAATTTTGTAATTTGTTAATACGTCACAGTCTTCCCCACTCGAACCCAAAACTCGACTGATTAGTCGGGCTTTCTAAACCCTCTCCATTCCCAGCATTCCTAACCGCCTATGTCGGAAACAGTACAGGCGACATAATGGAAATCAACCATATCTATCACTCAGTTCAGATACTATTAGTGGATAAGCGAGTTAAAGGTAGTTGTTAGCGTCTCATCGACAGCTAAATCGTTATAGAAGGAGAAGTTTTTCAGAGAGGCAGAAATGGGGAAGGAATCAGCCATGGTCTTGCGTAAGCAACCATCCCAGAATTTGCCTGGAGTGATTTAGAGAAATAATCGGGGACCGTTATCAACGTTTCCATACTGAGTTTCGAGTCCAGGCCCTCGCGAACGCGAGTCCAAAACTTTACCACCGCGCCACGTCGCTCGGTATATGCCAGTTAAAGTACAAGTGATCAATAAAAGTTTTTTCAGTTTAAAATAACTAATTCTCATTTAAAAACATGATTTTATTTTTTTATAATAAATTTATTTCACTTAGATAGTACTAATCATGTTGTATTTCATAATTTAATTAATATTAATATAATACATTCAATTTTATCAATTTCTCTCCCGCGAATTACAAAATAATATATACTTTTGATTATAAATACGTATATTACCACAGTGACAGCAATTCATAAATTTCAGGTTTCCAAATAATGGAGAAAATAAGCCCTCTGCCAGTTCATGCCTGAATTTCAGATATTGCATGCAACCAAATTATAAGTGTTGAATAAATGAATATATTTCTCAAATGCTTAAAGCTTGTGACGCATATCTTTAGAACTTTGAAAGGGGAAGAAAATATAAATCAATTTTCCTATTTGGCAGAAAAAATACGTTTGCTTGTTTCTTTACAATATGCCATGATTTGTATGTGGTGCAATCTTGACTTTCTTGCTGCTCTTATAACTGGACATATTTAATCTGTATGCAAATAGGTAAGCCATTTCCAATCATAAAATTGGCAAAAAATATAAATTTCGTTTAACAATAAATTACCAGAAAATGTTTTCCTTATTTGCTGTTTCCTCTGATAGCTGAAAACCACTATGTTTCGTGTAATAATATGGCACTATAGCATTTGCGTAGTTCTATGTACACTCGAGCATAGGTATTTTTTTGGGTCTTGTCGTAGTCATAGGCCTAAGATATTTTCATATCGACTTCGCTATACGGATCTATGCAAATAATCTGCATTGCGTGTTTAAAGAGCGGAGATCTAATGACACACGTTTAACTTGCTGACAAACTTTGCCGTTAATGTGCATTTTTAAAGCCACCTGTTTTTCGCGAAAAGATTTCAGGACAAGTTGCGTTCCAAAACACCTTAGTTAAGAACGACTTCAGTGATTGGATCATTTGAATTTTTAAGCGTCATACCTGTCTGGCCGCTAGTCACGGACGGTCAGCATCGGAGAAACTTAATTCTGATTGGCTCACTCGTGAAACGAACTCTCGCCTTACACCAAGTCAAGCAGCCAATAGCAGAGGGAAGGCTTCAAGCGTGCTCATATAATATTGTCGTCCAGCCGGTGGACCTGCGTATTTACAATCAGACCGACACATGGCGTATCACGGACAGAAACCGCGATAAAACATTTACAGTGTGATAAGTTTCAAAACTGTAACTTTGTAACTAGAAACGCAATTTAAATAATTGTGATGTCGTTCTCTCGGGTATACGACTAAGATACGACCCTGACGTCGAGTGAACGCCTTGCATGGGTGCGGGTGGGGGCCCGCGGTGACTGGCAGTAATGTTTAGTGTGTGGGAAGATGTCCGTGTAGTATACCTCGCGAGCGCGATGTGCTAGTCCACTGATCTTCATGACTAACGAAAGTTCTGGCGTAGACCTGTCTATTTAAACCATGAAAGCCAAGCGTTATTTTTGTTACGAATATTTCATTCCTGTAGCCCAAATGAGTTGTTGCCCGATGACACTTATATATTCACTTAAACTGGCGACAGTGCTCCTAACACAGCCTCACACCGATTTTTTTTGTCACGAAAAGATTACACTCTATTTGTGTCTGCTCCAGAACACCTTAGCTCAGACCTACATTTGTGAGTGACTTAATTTAATGGTTGCTATTCTTTGCCTTCTGCCCGCGTATCACAGACTTTCAGTATCGGAGTTACATAATTCTAATTGGTGAAATTAAAGGTAAAGACTGTTCGCAGTTTCTTCACACTTTTATAATCGAACCTTTTAGTTATCACCCAAAGTACGACGTGCTTGGTTGTTTTCTGATTATATCGCGTATCAAAAGCGTTTTATAGTTTTGTTAAAATAGAGGAACCTTATTATTGGTTAAATTTAACTTTCGCTTATATTAAAATATAAATTATAATATTTCATTTGGAATTAATATGTGTTTTGGTAATGCCTAGTAAAAATAGTTCTTATGTAAAATATTACTACACCGAGTGCGCGCGAATGCAGTGCCGTGGTCCCTGCGGTGTAATTTTCTTGACTCGGTTAAACTTTGTTTGCATGAGGCTGAGGATGCCCTGAAAGTGGAATTTAGAAGGGATTCAGAAAAGTTGGAAGTATTTGTGAGTGTACTATAAAAAGATGTCTCTTCACAATTAAAAGTGACCGACAACGAAAGCCAACCTGCAGGCATACACCAAGTAAATTGAAGCCTAACCTGCCTGTAAATAATTTCGCGAAAAAATAGTTGGCAATACCAACGAGACATGTGCACTTTGCAGAACATTTTCATAGTGTCTGTTCTGTCTTCGTGTTACAACACGAAGTGAAATGGTTCCCAGCGATACGGAGCATGGCATCAGGAACTCAGAGACGCGACGTAGAANCATACACCAAGTAAATTGAAGCCTAACCTGCCTGTAAATAATTTCGCGAAAAAATAGTTGGCAATACCAACGAGACATGTGCACTTTGCAGAACATTTTCATAGTGTCTGTTCTGTCATCGTGTTACAACACGAAGTGAAATGGTTCCCAGCGATACGGAGCATGGCATCAGGAACTCAGAGACGCGACGTAGAATTTTTTTTTTACGATATGGCAGTTTTCACGGGTTTGTCGGTTTGCTATTTTTTACCGCCAGTTTCCCTTCGCACTAGTACCTGGCNAATTTTTTTTTTACGATATGGCAGTTTTCACGGGTTTGTCGGTTTGCTATTTTTTACCGCCAGTTTCCCTTCGCACTAGTACCTGGCATGCCTCTAGATCTCCACTCTTGAACTTCCATTCCCTCTCTTCGGCTGGATCCTTTGATGTGGCTGCAGTGAGTGCTGGCAGGCGGCAACTAAGGCGGAACGCCGACTCTGAAGGGCGCGGCATATTGTATTGTCCGCTTGGTGGGGAGGTGGAGGTGTCCTAGGGGTGGAGTTAAGAGCGGTGGCAAGGATCCGCCCTCCCCTTTACCCGTGGGAAGGCGAGCGCTAATGAGGTAAATGAAAAGTGGAGGTGTTATTAGTCTGGCCTTAGCGTCATAAAAATAGCATTATACCTCGGGTTGTAGGAACATGGTAGCTCTCGCAACATTCGGACGCGCACAGAAAAGACTGACGTTCCCCAGTCCATGAACAGGCCCATCCGGGAAGCGGGTCAAATAAAATTAAAATAACACACGTGCGGACCGGGAAAATTATATTTTCCTAATTGGCGAATGATTCTCGCTTTGACGTAGACGGCACACCTCTTCCAATTAACGATGCTGCCGGTTGCGTCGCGGTTGTTTGTTAAGCTGGTGCTGACGTCACGAGGCCAAGTGGAGTTTCTGTGTTGTGGTTTTATTAATTAATTTATCTCTGGTCACTTGGAATGATAATTTTTAGCTTCTTCCATTAGAATTTCGCGTCTTGAAATATATATGTTCAGCAAATAGAAAAATTACGTTTTTAAAGTGAAGTTTTATAAAGCACCGATGATGGAATTATGATATTCTGGGTTTAAAGCATTTTATAAACATTAATAAGTTACTAAATTTTTTAAAGTGCGTTGTTAAAACTTGTAAAAGTATTTTCGTACGATCATACAAAAAATTGTTCTTGTATTTAGTGTTGTACTGTAATTAAAATTAATTTAAATACTTCATATATACGATATTTAAACACTTATCGTAAACGAATATTATCCCGAAAAAGGAAACCTGAAAACTCTCATATATCAGTACTATTAAGAAGTATACTGAAAACTTTATATTTACCTCTTATGATCCACAAACATTTTATCTTTATGTAACCACATAATGATGCGGGCATTTTCCGCACTATTTTATCCGGACCATAACTGCAAAGAAAAAATTAATGTTTCTTTTAATAAAAGAAATCAGTCCCGATTTTACTTCATTATGAATGCTGTTCCTTATTATTGTTCGGCGTAAAATATATATAATCAGCAGCTCTCCTTTAGCCCGAAAAATTATTTATGATACATTAAATCGGTCGCTAACTAAAAGTCAGTGGTTTGGAACAGGCAAATTCACCGTGAAACGGTAATATTAAGTGGATGTCTCAAACTGAACTACTGAAGAAAGGATGAGTGAGTGAAGAGATTTGGGCGGCTCTGAACATCAAGGTCATGAGAACAGAACTGAAGATAGGTATTTAATTGTTGACTAGTAAACTCAGTGCTTCGCTCGTTTTACAAGATAGAAGAGTCTCATGCTATGAATACATTTCAAATGTAACTCTTGATTCCTGCTGTTCACGACAAACTGAGCACTTTTGAAAGGCCTGCTTAGGATCTACTTGTATGCAAATTGTGTATTTTTCCACTACACGTTAAACTAACATTGCCGTGGGCCTCACCACTTAATTCGAGCGTTGGTAAAGAGGAACTACAACATTATTAGAAAAAAANAAACTAACATTGCCGTGGGCCTCACCACTTAATTCGAGCGTTGGTAAAGAGGAACTACAACATTATTAGAAAAAATAATATTTTAAAGAATTTCTAAGCCTTACATTTATACCGTTAAAAAAGAAAGCAAAAATAAATAATTTTAGTATTAATAAATGTTAACCCAATGCTTTTACTTCAACTGTAACATACGGAACTAATTTACCTGCGTCATTGACAACTTAACTGGGTTCATGCCAACCAGCGTGCTCGTTAAAATACATGCAGGCAGGGTTAGTAAAATTTTTCAAATGGTGATTTAAAAAGTACTCAGACAACCACAAACAACCTATATTCCTTATCACAAAGCATAGAAAGCATCGCACGTGAACTATAATATGTGGAAACGTGCTCCGTAATGACGGAAAACGGAACTGAGCTCCTTATGTAGAAAATATGGAAACTTGCAAAATTACCTATTTCTTCGGGTTTCGGTAACAAATAATTTTGACGCAACACGAAGCGTTCTTTACCGCTGTAAATATAAAATATATTATTAATGAGGCAGTCATGATATTCTAGCTACTTAAACCTAATACTTTAAACACCACAAAGAAAAGCTACTGTAAAAAGTTAGCCATAAGTCTAACACACAAAAACTTGTAGAAAGTGATAATGTTACGTGGGTTACTTAAATAAAAACCAACATGTCTATAACCGCAAACATTGCAGAGACATAGCATGTTTGTTTTCAACCGTGCTACCAAAAGAAATATCTTAACTGAAATTTTTTTTTCATACAGTAGAGAACAAATTTACGAAAATACGTAATTTGTAATTATCTCTTAACAAATCGAGAGTAGCATAGATACAGCTACTAGCAGATATACGGCAACGAATTGTGGATTCACGGAAACGGTTTGTGACATTTGCGGAAAGTAAGGTATTAAATATCTTATAAGGCCCATAAATTAAGGAGTATTTGGTTAAAGTTTTTAACTGTAATGTTCCATAATTTCACAGAGATTCGTTCTAAGAGCTTGACTCACATTCCAAAGGTAGTGGGCTCGACGTCAGTTGGCTAGAGTGGGGATGATTTCTCCTGTCGGACTTCCAATTCTATTCCACACGGAAGATGATGCGGTTCTGTCATTCAAAACTTATCATTCTCTCGCACAACATGTTAATAATATAAAATAATTAAATTGAGTTCATTGTAACTTCTATTAAAGAATTTGAGATAATGCACAGAATCTTTACAAGTAACTGGTCTGAGAGGAATATGTTCACCTTTTGCTTTCATATACCGACTCCGCCATGTATCATCGCATATCAATCAGTTTTCTTCGGAACGTAGTCTTGAATACTACATACTGCTCCATGCATTATACGTAGTTAATTAAATTATATTAATTCATTCTTATATTCGCTAATTAAACATTTTTATTTCATACTAGCATGTTATATAAATTACATCCAAAGGGATTAATTCAATTACCGTCCGATTCAACATAGGTAAAACTCGCTTTATATTCCATCATAATGTCATGCCCACTGCTGCCAACTCCCACACTTTACGGAACTGGCCTTACAGAAATCATGGATCTCATTACACATGGCTGAAAAATAATTGTGTCAGTCAAACATTTTCACTCATGCTTGCTTTATGCTGATCTCAAGGGCTTAACTTGTAACATGCAACACCAAGTCCCAGCTCCTTATTTGGGAAAACCATCCTAAAAACCAACCACGTCTATGTAAATGTGTCTTCACCGCGGGTTATTTTAAATGCACACACAAATTCAATTTAAATCGTGGAAAGAGGGTACGGGGGGAATAAGGACTCGTACACAAGATTATCAAAGCATTGATTGCTTTTTCTTCCCGTGTCAAAGTTTCAGACGAAACCCATCTCCGCCTTCTTCTCCCGCGCTTTCCCTTCTTTCTTCTTTCGCACTTTCTTCGTCCGTTATTGGCCCAAGTCCTGGCCCAGAATTACCTCAGGTTTCGGTCGGCATTAGCGGACGGTCTGCGAACACCCGCTCTTCGGAGCTTCTGTGAATAGTAAGGGTGCAACCCCACCCTTTCCTTGCCAGTGCGTGGTGGTTTGAGAGGGGTGGAGAAGGTGGTTGGTTTACCGAGGGGAGGGGGAATGGCCCAAATGAGCGGGGTGATGCATTGGCGGCCAAAGTTGCTACCCTCGCCTGCTGAATAAATCAGAACGGGCGGCAGCGGGCCTAGATCAAGTCCGCGAAGAGCTTCTACCTCCCGCGATAATGGCGTTCTGTGGGCGTGGTCTCGGAGAGGAAACTGCGCACTGTCATCTGCCTCCTCGTGCCACCGCGTCCTGCGACGATGTCCTGGGCGACAGCAGCGCCGACGAGTTTATTTATTTATCTTGATGGCACGCAGTGCTGTAGTGGCCAGACTATTCTCCTCCCGCCTCTGAGAACCTTATTTAATTCGTAATGGACAAGACCCTGTGTATGTATGCGTGTGTATTATAACCTATACTTACACGCATATATCAGTTACGATTAACTATAATAGTAGCCAGCGTTTTTTTTTACAGTTTTTGTGCACTGTTTTGGATACGCATATTTCATTACTTTGTTAGTAATGCATGTAGTTTTACATGTAGACACGTGATCAGCAATGTGACTGCCATTACTAAGTAATCTATAATTTAACACAGACTATTGAGTATGATGCATCTTTGTATATGTTACATTTACCAACTACCAACCTCTGTTGAAGTGTTCCTTACAGTGCAGATGCATGAGATTCTGCGTTCGAAATTCATATAATGTCTTTTGATGCAAGTGATATTTCGGGGAAAAACTGGATTATTTTGTACATAAACGAGTGACATTTAGTAAGCTCTTAACAACGAGGTCTTGAGAGCTGACGAGGGTGAAACGAGGTAAGTATGGAGCAGAGCCAAGATGAAGAGGCGGGAGAAAGGAGATCCCGAAGAAAACCCGCCGACCAGTGGCATTGTCCGGCATGTTTACCATTTGCGAAAATCCGGAGTGAACCGGCCACGGATTGAACCCAGTTCGCCTTGGTGGAGGTGAGCAGGCTTACCGCCCAGCTACAGTGGCCCCTATTTTACCCCGGAAGAAATTTTGGGGTGTTGGAAATGTGAACTTTTCCGAAAGTTTACATGATTTACCCTCCCCTTTTTTTTAACCAAAAACAAAATTTGTATATACAATATATTACATAACATTCGTTTGTAGGAAAATGCATTAAACCAAGTTTACATCATTATACAATATTTGAATTATATCAGATCCTAAATACGAAGACTAGTATAACTAAATATTAAATATATTTTGTATAAATAACATAAACTATAAAAATTTAATTTTAATTGAATTTTATGCATTACATTACTTATTGAATATTTTGAAAGATATATTGTGTCATGTTTGTTGTCCAGCACCTCACACAGCAGAACATACATTACGACTGAACTACGAAATCGTTTGTGTGTCACAATATTTATTTTACTAATTTTTTTATTCATAATTAAAATTGGGACGTTATAATGTTTTTATAGTTCTTTGGGTCGTCTCTACTGCATTGTAAGGTCAATAGATAGTTTTGTATAGATGAACTTTCAGAATTGAACTTTTTTTTTAAATTTTAACATGCGTGAAATACCAATGCCATGACAAGGCAAGGGAAGGTTACCCTCAAATCACGAACAATCAGATGAGGTATTATACTGTGCTACCGTATAGTCTATTCACGGTTTCTTCACACTTTTTTTTATCAAAACTTTGGAAAATCACCCTCCTGTATGTATGCTATGTATCACGTGTTTAGTTCTTTCATAAATATGTCACGTGTTTTGTACATGTGTTAATAAAAAAGTATCTTATTTAAAATTGAATTGAAAAGTATTTATATCCTATCTAGAATAATAATAATATTTAACTTATAATTAATGTGATTTAAAACAGGGAGGAGAATGTTGTGTTGGTAACGCCTGGTCCCCAGTATCAACATATGATAGCCAACGTTGGCACTTGGTTGGAACAGTTGGCTATATGTTGTGTTGGTAACGCCTGGTCCCCAGTATCAACATATGATAGCCAACGTTGGCACTTGGTTGGAACAGTTGGCTACATGTTGGGTCGGAGCACACAGATTGTTACAAAGTTGGCCGAACAGAAAATGCCAACGAAAATTTTATACCACGAAAATGTTACATGATTACTTAGCACCCTTCAGACACCGATGTCACTAAATAAGAAAATGCTATAACCTATAACAAGTTTATTTTGAAACGTTCGGTTTTGGTTGGTAACATGGTGTGTGTTGTTCTGTTGGGNCATGTTGGGTCGGAGCACACAGATTGTTACAAAGTTGGCCGAACAGAAAATGCCAACGAACATTTTATACCACGAAAATGTTACATGATTACTTAGCACCCTTCAGACACCGATGTCACTAAATAAGAAAATGCTATAACCTATAACAAGTTTATTTTGAAACGTTCGGTTTTGGTTGGTAACATGGTGTGTGTTGTTCTGTTGGGCAAATGTTGGTCCACCAACTTTTTATGGAAAAGTATGGAACAACCTTTTTGAATGAAAAAGCGCTACTTTCTTGGATTTTATATAATATGAAGGTACTTCATGACCTGATATATTAATCTTTGAAATACTTTCAGTTGGTCACGTGTTGTCCAATGTTTGGAACACAACAGCTGTTAATTGGTACTAATTGTTAAGTTGGGCCAANTTTCAGTTGGTCACGTGTTGTCCAATGTTTGGAACACAACAGCTGTTAATTGGTACTAATTGTTAAGTTGGGCCAATGTTGTGAAACCAAAATTATGAACACATAGGGAAATGTCAAATTTCAGATGAAATAACAATGTAATTTCGTAAGATTGTTTAAAACCATTGCGTAAAACGCACAAACCATGTTTTATTTTAAACTGATTTCGTTGATTATGTGTTAGTTACACAGAAAACAAACAATAGGCATTTGTAATGTACTTCATGTAAACTTTTGTTGGAACAACATTTTACAACAAATATAAATTTACTAATACAAAATATTTGTTTTAAGTTTTAAAACATATTAATTTTCACTGTATGTAAAGAATTACCAAATATGATAGTCCTTATAACTGTGTTTTGTTCCTCACGTGTTATGAAAATGTTTTTCAAAATTGAGGCTATTCGCCTCCTTGTGATATGACGTACAGGAGGGTCATAGGGTCTGAGTTTTTTTTACCAGGCACAGACTATAAGATGCCTTGAAGGTTGAGGAAACAATAAGGTAGTCACTCGGTGTTTCAATTGACTGGGTTATATTGTCTTGGATATTATATACATCTATTACACCAAGATGTGGTACATTGCGAGTTGGAGACCTTAAGGACCAATTAACGTACTCTTGTTAACTGTGGCCGACGACTTGGGGGAGGGGGACACTAGGAATCTGGGATGTTTCTTCGAGCGATGACTTGATACTTAGCTTTGCTTGTAGTTCTGGGTCTGTTGGCGGCAGGTTGAGGTCTGGTGCTTCGGGCTGCCTTTGACAGGCCCTGGCTTCGGTGACGATTCCTCACGACTTCTGCTCCAGGTTACCTTCTCGACATACGCCTCCACAACACTCTTCTTCTAGTGACCTCCCGATCCAACTTACTATCGCGAACTTCTGATTCAACTTACCCCGTCCTTGTCTCACAAGTTGGCATTTAAACCCTCTTGATATCTCCCCAGATTCACTTCCTCCACGTGCCAGGACTCTTGTTGGGGGTGAGGGAAGGGGGTGAGGTCCAGCGGCCACTGCCAAATGCTAACTCACGTGACTTTAGCGCAACTTTAGATTTCNGGTGAGGGAAGGGGGTGAGGTCCAGCGGCCACTGCCAAATGCTAACTCACGTGACTTTAGCGCAACTTTAGATTTCATCGGCATTTTCGTGGTGCGTGTCCATGTTCTCCTGCGTTTCGCTAGGGGAGGGTGGGGATTCGTGGCAAAACTACCAAGCTCAATCAGCCTTTTTCTTGTGTATCTCCCTTCAGTGCGTGTCTTAATTCCCTCGTGGGCGAAAATCGCTAGTCTATATCGGTATTTCTTCGGTGNGGTGAGGGAAGGGGGTGAGGTCCAGCGGCCACTGCCAAATGCTAACTCACGTGACTTTAGCGCAACTTTAGATTTGATCGGCATTTTCGTGGTGCGTGTCCATGTTCTCCTGCGTTTCGCTAGGGGAGGGTGGGGATTCGTGGCACAACTACCAAGCTCTGTCAGCCTTTTTCTGGNTCCTGCGTTTCGCTAGGGGAGGGTGGGGATTCGTGGCACAACTACCAAGCTCTGTCAGCCTTTTTCTGGTGTATCTCCCTTCAGTGCGTGTCTTAATTCCCTCGTGGGCGAAAATCGCTAGTCTATATCGGTATTTCTTCGGTGTGTGTCCGAGTTCTCACACGGTTTTATTTGGGGTGGTGGGAAGGGACCCGAAGCACAACCTTGACATGTGTAACCGCATATCCATCCTCTGGGCCCGGCTTGTCCTCGCCGCACGCGTTAATGGGTGGCATGTGTACCGGGGGCCCTACGCTGGGTTTCCTGGTTTAGGATGGCAGAGGGTGTGTCAGTGATGCATCTACTTACAAGATGCGGTACTCATCAACATAACAGCTGGTAAATGGTTATTTATGTCACGTTGGCACAACATTGCAGTGCATACATTATGCCATCATAGAATACAATCAATATTTTTCTACAAAAAAAACATATATGATACATTCAATTTCCTTAAATGTTTATGTTTTTCAGCACAGAGATTATTCTAAAATAAATTAGCAGTTGTCGGTTTATTAGTTGCAAAATATATTGCTATAACTGAAGGTTTTTAAACTTAGATCAAAGTAGTGAATTCTGACTTACGTTAAAAAATATAATACAATATATCGAGCTGAAATGAAAGTATACGAACTTATTCCTTCACATACCACAAGAAGTTACGGTAGTATTGTGGATAACATCTCGCGATGGTAATATACGGGGTGCAATTTTGAACCCCCCATCTGCGGGGGAAATTTTCAGGTTGTATAAATATGTGAAGTGAAAAGTGATGAAAAATAGTTGCATATAAAGAAAAGTTTTATATATTTTTGTTTATTGATAAAATTTTAATTAATATTTTAACAAGAAGTTATCGATATAGCTAATGAGCATACTTTCCTCTAGATGGATGAAAATAATTTTGAAATTTGTAAAAAAGTTAAATGGTAGGTGAAATTGAAACTTTATCACGATACTAATGTTGTTCGGAACGGGTCAAACTATTTTGTAGATATTGGAGTTGAACCTAAAATGTCTATATTGCCACCATTTTTAAAATAAGTGTCACATAAATTTTAGTTGTTTATATGAACATGACCTACAATAGTTTTACTTATATTCTAAAATGACAGAGTCAGTTGTGTAGTTAACGAGATATATTGCAAAAGCTTTACTTTTCATGTTGGACTAGCTTCAAAAAGGCGGATTAATAACATTGTCACCTTCGAAATTCCATGCTAATATCATGCTCTGTTAAATGTACCAAATTTTTTTTGCTCTATTAAATAGTTCCTGAGATATAATAAAAACTTTATTTTTCAATTTGCACTATCTTCCAAAACGGCGGACTAATAACATTTTTGGTTTCAAAATTGAAACCTTACTTTATTTACTGCCAACGTACCAAATTTGGTTGAGATCGGTTAAATAGTTCCCGAGATGTAATGGAAAAATTTTATTGTTTCAATTTGCACAATAATCCAAAATGTCAGATAAATAAAACAATTGCTTTCTGATATAAATGCTTATGCCGCGTACTATCAACGTACCAAATTTGGTTTAAATTAGTTGAGTTGTGCCCAAAATTTGAAAAATTGTCACCATTTTGAAAATTAGTACACGGCGTAATTGAAAACAATAGAAGTCAGATATCATTACTAAATGCTCTATGTGGTCATAGTTTGGTGAAATTTGGTTGTCAGGTTTAAAAGTTATATGGGGAATGGCACACATTCCAGGTAGACATTTTGGGTGATTGCATAAGCCTATATTTCCTGCGGAAAGTAGGCTGAAAAATTGGTAACCAACGTTGGCAAAATATTGTACTGTTTGATCTTATGTATGCAATAGCGATATAACGAATGTTGGATTTCCCACATTCGCGTATGTGAATGCGAATGCGAATATTGTTCTCCAATATTCGCGAATGTGAATGCGAATGCGAATATTGGCTTTTTCAATACGGCGCCAAAAGCATGCTCCCACGAACTCACATTTTGATCATGCGTTTAAGACCGGCCGTGTTTAAACTGAAAGTAGCCGATACTGCACGAAGTAAACAAACTGTGATTGCTCGCTCATTGCATGAAGTTAGCTGTTAATAGTATTTTCGTTACGATTTGTTTTGAGGTTACTTACATTTATTTGTTGAATTTCTTTAGAAACTATTGTTAAATTTTTATAAAGTGATTAGGGATATTTCAACATTTGTAAGTCTTATGTTAGCGAAGTTTGGACTTATTTTACAATATGTGATGCTGAAAATATGAATTGCAAAATATGAAATAAACAATACTCGCACAAAGGAAGATCAACTAGTGCTATGAGAAATCATCTGGAAGCTATAAATAAAAATGAGTATAACGAATTTAAAAAACAGGACAATGAAAAGCGGAATGCTTCTACGACAAATCCTTTGGCGTTATCTTCGCAACAATGTACTAAAACTGACCTAAACAAATGTCTTTAACTGATTGCGCCGAGAAAACTAAAAAGTGCTATAATAACAACGCCAAGTCTCTGGAAATTGACAATTTAATTAGCGAAATGATTCTTTTGGAGGACTTATCCTTCAGTTATGTGGAATGCGTTGGATTTGTCAGATTGATGAACCACCTATGTCCGTCGTATAATTTCAAAACTCGGCAACATTTGACTTCGTTTATATGCGAGAATTTCTACGGCAAGGTAAAAGATAAAGTTGTGGAATTAATCAAATCATTTGAAAACATGGCGTTTACAACTGATACCTAGTCTGATACTTGTTCAGGAGTATCGTTGCAAGTGTTACATGTAACGGCATGACAAAATAATTTCAAAGAAAAATGGCTGTGTTAAAAGCAGAGGTACTTAACTATGGCCGACATACTGGTGGAAATACAACTATAAAACTTCAAACTATGTTGTTATTATGGGAAATACCCAAAGAAAAAGTGCAATGCATTGTTAATGATGGTGGTACTAACATGAAAAAAAGGTACTTCCTTGTTATTCATTAAATCCATTGTTTGTTCACCGCACCAAATTCAATTGGTTTACAAGGAGCTTAAGGGACAATATTCCGTTATTGCAGTGATTACAAAATGTCAAAAGATGGTAACACATTTTCACCACTCAAATATTGCCCATGATGAACTTGCAGCTCTACAAGAAAGACTAAGTCAACCAAAGTTTAAGATTATACAAGAGTGTGTTACAAGATGGAATAGCAACTTTTATATATTAGAGCGCAGTTTGAAAAAAAAAATATTCGTTGTGTCATTACGCTTCCACAAAAAACAAAATTTCACAACTAACTTCCCAAGAGTGGCTAATTGTAAAAAACTAATTAGTTCGCTCAGACCTTTTGAAGAAATTACAAAAGAACTAAGTGCAGCAAATATTTCCATATATTAAATAATTCCATTATTGGCCACATTGGAAAAGGTAATTTATGAATTTTATGTTACTGGCGAATGCGTTGGGAACACGATTCTCGTTCTAAAAGCAGAAATAAGTCGCAGATTTTCTTATTTGGAAAATTACTTATTGTTTGCTATGGCTACTTTCATTGACCCGAGATACAAAGTGAAATTTTTTAAAAATTCTTCAACCAAAGATTAAGTTGTGAAAACAATTTTAGAATCAATTATAAACGATGAATCAAGCCTATCTTCTTGTTAAAATCCTTAGAGTTCCAGAATTACTAATCACGGGATTGAAACCTCTGGATCCAGTGCCTGTCTATCAGAGGAATCTATATCTTTAAGAGACACCATGAAATTGCTGAAAGATTTCAGTGAAAGCGAAGAAGGAGAAAATGAAAGTCCTAACCATATAGAAGTTTTGTTTAAAAAAACCAGGAATGAATATTTAATGGGCAAACGTATGAATAATGATGTACACCCACTCACATGGTGGAAGGTAAATAATAAGAAGTATGGTATTCTCTCTCCTATTGTCTGGCCATATTTAGTAACACCACCCACCAGTGTACCTAGCGAAACAATTTTTAGTGGGGCTGGTCTTCTTTACACACTTCACCGAAATAGGCTGCAAGGATAAATGGAATCAGAACTTGTATTTTTGAAGTTTAATATTCCTCTACTCCAATTTAATTACTAAGTGTTTTATGAAACTTAGATAACTTACTTAATTATACTTTATAATAAAATTGTATCTAAATTTTTATTAAACTGTTAACAGTTTATCTATTATTATTTTGAATTCAAGAAGAAATGTAAAATGTTTCTATTAAAAATATTATAACTGGAACCAAAGTTAAAACTAACATTTTAATATAAAGAAGTTATTTTTTTGTTTTAATTAAAAATAAGAAATGTTTTCGTTTGCTTTCTCAAAAAAGATATTGTTATCTTCATTTATAAGTGTTAGTAAATTTAATGTAAAATATAAATACATAATATTACTTTTAGATTAAATACAGACATCTCGTAGATTTAATATTATTTAGATACCCATCAAGTTGCATTTGTGTTCTCACAAAAGATCTCATTTCATGTTGATTAGTTTAATTAAAAATGTGGTAACATAATTAGCTGCATTGTTTTGTGTTCAAGAAGTTTGAAATTTGTTTTTGTTATCATACAATTGTTATTTAAGTTTGTAAGTTTAATTAATACGTACCTTAATATTATTTTTGCTAAGATAAATAAGAATAAAAGATTATTAAAAGCGTCTGTATGTACCTAGTGAGTAACATCAAGACTGTTCCCCAATTATAACTTTTTTATTAAAATATAATACCTAAATCAAAGTACTATAAATCTTAGCATTTGCATTGTTATTTCATAAATGTTTTCGTTTTTCATTGCAAATAAATTCGCAATACATCCGCATAATTTCTTGTAAATGCGAATGCGAACATTAAAAAACATGTGAATATTCGTTACATCAGTAGTATGCAATAACACATGTTGCCATTACATTGAAAACATCGAAACATATTGGTAAATGACTGTGTGAATGTCTTTCTGAAAAAAAAAATACTACTCTTAAAAGTGTGTGTTCGCAATCACAACATGATGTGTGGACAATGTTGTATTTCAGTTGGAAACCAACATTAAAGTAATGTTTGCCCAATGTAATCCCGAGTGACATTTCGGTCAGCCGAACGTTGGGCCAACGTTGGCGCAACAAACTCTTGCTATTTGGGGGCAAGAAATAGTTCTCATGCAAAATAACATTACATTTAGTGCGCACGAATACGGTGAGTTGTTCCTTTGGTATAATTTTCTAAACTTTGTAAAGATTTTTTTGCATGAGGCGGAGGAATATTCTGGAAGTAGAAATTCAGCAGGGCTTCAGAAAAGCATAAAGTAACAGTGAATCGAATATACCGAAAAAGAAACGCAGAGGACATAATCAGTGAACGTAAAATTATTCACGATACCTTTGAAATTTCCCACTCTCTGTGGATATCCATATCTTGTGGTGTGTGTACTGAAAGAAGCGTGGAGTAGAAAGCGCATGAGAATTGTAAGTTCAACTTCTCTGTGCCGGAATATATATATATATATATATATATATATTTTTTTTTTCGCCACCAGAATGGTGAAAACCACTCAACTAGGGATATGAAATAAACTGCCGTTAAGTCGTTTAGGGAACTGATTTGTGTGTTCATCGCCACTAATGTTTCATATTGTGTTCCTCTTTACGTTCTAAATTCGCTACAGAGTGCAACTCAAAAATAAATATTAGTACTGTTTTCTTTTCGTAAAAGTTGTCCAACATTTTCTCATATGTTTCTACGGAATAAGATAAACAGTAAATTGGCTTCTGATTTCTGCTTTTTGTAGAATGACTTAGTGGATGATATTCATACTAGATACAGAAAAAACCACTTAAAATATACTACTTGTAAATCAAGCGTAAAATGATTTTCTTTGCAAAAGTTCGCAACAAGGTCCAAACACGGAAATTTCGCCACTTTAAAACACAAATTATTCTATGTATAAAATTAAGTGACCCAACTTATTCATCCACACACTCATCATCACACAGCCAAAACCAATGTTTGTAAAAGCATGAAAATTTTGGGGATGGCTTCCTGTTAGAATGCAGGCACACATCAGGGAAGTATTTTTTTGAAATTCGACAATTAAGTGGGTGAAAAGGCGTAAAATATGTTTCCGAGTACTCCTCAATAAATAATTAACCTGATGAGATTCCTTTGTGCTCCTAGCTTCAAAAGGTTGCTAATATTAATTCACCAAATCTTATTGTATATTTTTTATTCAACATCTAAGATGGCGTAAAGAGCTAACATATGATTATGACTATTTCTTTTAAAGTGCTACTCTAATATATATACCTAGAAAACAATTTTTTTTTTATTTATCACCTAGGAGGGAATAGGTGCAAAATTAATTTTCCAGGACTCCTCAATGTGTTACTAACTTTATGAGATAATATTATAATCTTACCTTCAAAAAGTTGCCTGTACAAAACTATAAATTCATTTTTATAATTATTTTGAAATTCAATCCTTTAGAGGTTGAAAACGGGTAAAATATGTCTTGGAGTACTGATCAATATCTGATTAACGCAATACAATTTATTTACGCACTTTACTTTAAAAAACTATTTATATAAATGCCTAAAATCTAACAAGCACTTTTTTAAATAAAACCCCAAACGGTTTCAAAAGGCGTAAAATGTGTTTTTGAGGGCTCCTTAATAACAAATTTACCCGATGAGATACGCTATACGCTTTACTTTAAAAGGCTTCATACACAAATGCTTAGGAACAGATTTTCAGACTTATTTGTAATCCATTTGCTGAAGTGTTGAAAATGGGAAAATAGAATTTCGAGGGCTCATAAATAGCGCATTAACCCGATAGTATAATTTTTGATTTTGATTTAAAATGCTACTTATATAATTGCAAAAAAAAAATNAAATAGCGCATTAACCCGATAGTATAATTTTTGATTTTGATTTAAAATGCTACTTATATAATTGCAAAAAAAAAAATGATTTTAATAATATTTGTAATTTAAGAGGGTGAAAATGTGAAGAATGTATTTTGGAGAAATCTTCGAAAACTCATTAACCCGATAAAGTAATCTTAGCTTTGCTACCAAACTACATGAATGCCTGTAAATTAGTTTCAGAATTTTTCATAATTAAACGTTTGAGGGTTCGAAANAAATAGCGCATTAACCCGATAGTATAATTTTTGATTTTGATTTAAAATGCTACTTATATAATTGCAAAAAAAAAATGATTTTAATAATATTTGTAATTTAAGAGGGTGAAAATGTGAAGAATGTATTTTGGAGAAATCTTCGAAAACTCATTAACCCGATAAAGTAATCTTATCTTTGCTACCAAACTACATGAATGCCTGTAAATTAGTTTCAGAATTTTTCATAATTAAACGTTTGAGGGTTCGAAANCTTTGCTACCAAACTACATGAATGCCTGTAAATTAGTTTCAGAATTTTTCATAATTAAACGTTTGAGGGTTCGAAAAATGTAAAACGAATTTTTGATTACTTCTTATTCGTTAATTATGCCAATAAGATGTCGTTATATCCTTTTATTAAAAATGTTGGCTGCATAAACACCTACAAATAAACTTTGCGATTTTTTGACATTTCAATAGAAAAATATGAAAAGGATAAAAAAAAATTTTTGAGGAATCCTTTATTTACTAATATAATATAGTTACGCTCATTACTATTAAAAGTTGGCTACATGTTTATGTACATAAAATCTGCGAAAAGGGGTTAAAAAGGGGTTTCAGGTCATATGTTTGCTACGTTACATCGTTAAATGCCCGTATATTTCAAACCAGCATTATTTACTAAAACTTATTGTAATATCAAATTATAAATACAGAGAAAACCCGTCTCTTACCGTGAAACAAAATGTTTCATTTCCCTAACAAATGCATACAAAGTCGTCAGAATTGAGCAAAATAAATAGTTAAATTATCATTTCCACAGGTAGCGTGGTCAGTGCAATAGATTGCGGTACGTTAATTTTTTTCCTTACGAGATTATTTAAACATTTAAAAATCACATTGCTTTCCACGGTTAGTGATTTAATGTCATTTTATAGGATGAGTAATGCGAGATACATGCCAGCCCCGTAGTAGCCAATATTTTTGTTGCAATATTTAATTTGCATCTTACAAACAGAAATGTAGAAACAAAATCTTATGAATAATCTAGAGAACTACAAAAATCATGTGTTGTAAGAATGGTATGGATGTCTGATTATATCTGGTCTTCCAAAACACCAAAACGTTTTAACACAAAATTATTATTCTAGTAGCGTTAATACAACAAATGTTTATATGAAAAATTAGTTTATTCAATATTTTATCTCCACTTTAAAAGTGAATTATCAAATAATTATATATTGTCATAGAAGATGTTACTAGAATTGAACTATGATGACAATATGAAACATCATAACATAGATTACTTAAGTTGCTCGAAGGGGTTGAAAGGGAGTACACATCTGCTGAATCAGACGTAAAAAGGGATGATGCTGACAATTATCATGTGGAGTTCATCAACAGTATCTACATACTGACGTGTCACCACACAAGCTTCTCCTCAAGACTGACGTATCACCACACAAGCTTCTCCTCAAGATTGGTGCTCCGATTTTGTTACAGCAAAAACTCTTCAATTACACTAAGCTCCAATTGAAAGCATTGCAAAATGATGTAATCGAGGCCACAGTATTAGCTGGATATCCAGGTATAGTAAATAAGTTTTCAAAACACGCTTACCACTCATTTCATTTTAGTAAATTTAGAAATTTTAAAGAACGCAATTCCTCTAAAAGGTCTGTTTTGCTGTGTCGAAAAGTGACTAAATCTGGCCGGCAGAGATTTGAGGGAGGACTGCTGACTAAGGCAGCAATGCGTGGCCTGCTCCAGAGTAAGCTCACCTAGCAACTGTTAATCCCAGCAGCTGACAGCATAACCAGTAGGTAATGTTGTGTACAAAGAGGACCTTCGGTAAAGGAAATTAGTAGCTGCTTGGTGTAGTACACGTGGGCGAAGTTTCAGGCAGAAAGATATTATAATATATTTGATGAATCACAACAGAAAACGTATTCGGTATGAAGGCATATAGCATCAGAGAAACTTTTCAGTTTTATTAATTTTCAATAAGAAAAAAAATATCTGAATATTAAAAAAAATATTCTTTCTTTATTAAATTAGTTAATTATTTGAAATAATCATATTTCACAATATCTTAGAAAACAGAATCAATCACAACTGAATTTAAACAAATTAGCAAACAAGAAGAAATATTCAGTTGGTCAATTGGTGGCACTGGTTCCAAAAGTTCGCATTTATAACTATCAATATGTATTATTATAAGGTCGACAATGAGGTCATATCAATAAAAGTGACAGTAACTATTATTTTTAATAACCGTACTGTAGGGCAATAATGCGCTGACAATTATTGTCGTAATTCAACAGAAGCCCCACAATCTGACGGCAGGCAGAATGCTTGCTGTTACTTATTTGCAAGGAATATAATAGCAACAAGCTTAGAAGTGATTTATGGAATGCCAAGTATTGTTAGGGGGAAATATTATCAGCAAGCCTATGGGCCATTTATGACATGCCAACTGTTACTGCTGGGAACATATAAACGACAGTAAAATCAGCCATTTCTGTCACGCCATTTATATGTTGTTAAATAAAAAATAACATAATGTGCAAAATCGCTTAATTTTTTATTTCGTGCATATATATATATAATAGGAAAATATAGTTTCTTGACCTGAAACCTGCAAAGTATATAATTTAAAAACATTCATTATTTTTCAATTTAAAAACTACCTCATAGTAGCCCGAAACTGCAATGCTAGTGTTTTAAACAAAAAAAAAAATTAACATCTATCCCAGTACTGACTTGTAGTACAAAAAAAAATTGCGTCTATACCAAATGCAACTTTTATATGTGAAAAGTACTAAAAAATTCGTCAAAAGTTTTTACGTGAATAAATGGTAGGGTAGTTTGTAGTATTCTAGACCATGAACTCAGGGGTTTTGAGATCGATTCCTAGCTCATACAAGCAATTTTACCAAGTGTTGAATTGCACCATATGCAATATATATGGAGATGCGTATTAAGTTAATGTTATCTAGGTGAAACAGGATTTTTTTGTGTTTTAAGGATGCATGGCAAGCTACTTTTACGGGGACTACAAGCGACCAATAGCTGGGTCGTAAGTGGCTTGTCAACAGTTGGCTGGCGATAGTTGGTAAACTTACGGCAGGCCTGAAGCAGTAAGACATTGAGTCATTGCTGCCACCCATGGCCCACTGATGGCTCCGGCATTATTGAGGTACAGTTGGCTACGCAGAATTGGGCCGTCAATGTGCAGATTTCATTTTGCCACATAGAAGTTTTCTGAATAGTGGCCGAGATGTGGCCAACTACACACAGCAGTCAAGAGGCATTATGTGGGGTACGTGCATCTGCGGGTCTCTTTGTGGGCTCCTCGTGCACAAGCAGATTTGCACCAGTAGTGACATTTGATACTTGGGAAGTCATTTTAGCCCTCGGTCACGCATAATATTAAAATTTATATAATGTATCGACTTGATTAGCGTTACTCTTAATATGATTTGTCATTAACAATGCCAATTTGTGAGCTTTTGATTACAAAATTGTTTTCATGCTGGTGTAAAATCGTGAATTAAATATAGCCTATGAGTGATTTACAGTTCCAGGTAATATTATTTGCTAAACTATGTCATTTCTTTAAATTGTAATTGCTAGAAAATCCGAAAATCATTCTATCTAGCCTCAGGGAACTATGATTTTTGCACTGCGTAAAGCTTAAGAGGCAAACAAGAGAATATATATTTAAAAACGTATATTGTACTCATGAGCTTAAACGCTCAAATGAATTTATCTTGGCTGTGAAATTATGTAACCGTCGTAACATGTGTTACGAAAATTGCTTACATGATCTATTGAGTTCGTATGTAGTGCCATTAATTAAAAGCAAAAAGAATAAGGGAAAAGAAAAAAATATTTAGTTTCGTATTAAAAAAATTTTATAATTTTTTAAAAATGAATACTAAAAATATTTTTTATTTTAAATAGTTTTTAGCAAGAGTGTCGTAATTTATGAACAACTTGTGTTTACAGATTTAATTGTAATAATGTATAATGTGAAAATTTACCGATCACTCCCAAGATATAAACCAAAATCAAAGATTCTGAAAAAACCTTTCACTAATTTTCATTAAGTGTATTCCATTGTATAGAATGTTTGTATCTGTAGACGAAAAAGTGTTAAAAATTACCTAATATATGTTTTTTATGTCGACACCTTCATTTTTTTATAAAAAATTATATTTTGTAATTACAAAATCGTGTAGATATTTTTTAATATTGCTATTATTTAATTATTAGAAAGCTGCTTTTGAGAAGTCCAAAACAAAACTGATATAATATAACATTTATTATTTTTTTCTTTCTTTGATAAGAGCTAACAGACGTAACAGAAAGTGAATAGTTAGTTTTTAATGAATTGTTACTTATTAAAATATTTATTAATATTTTAAATACCTTCTTTACGTGCATACACTCTACAAACTGGATAATGGCTGAAAAAAACGGATTGAAAGAATAAGTGTGTTGATAAAAAGGGTGGTGGGGGAATGGACAACATGATAGAAACGGTAGATAACCAGGGACTGCGTTAGTATCCATCAGTAACATGGATGAAAAAAAAAACAAATGTTAATTCATACTTTAGCGAATAAAAGTCATTACTGTTAGTACCATGGATGATTACGCTCAGTACATGGCAGCATTTTTTTTTATCTCATATCTTCAAGTCTAATAATTGCTGTTCTGTACTTTTACACACCATGAAGCTCACGTTTTATATTACATGGCTATGGGGGTGATGGTGCAATACACGATGAGTGTTTATGTGATCTCCGATCTAAGTCAGCGGCAAGGAGAAGAAAAATTTTGGGGATAGGTGATTAGTACCGGAAGCGTCAAGAGTATTTTTTCAGATAATTTTTTAAACCAAGAATGTACAAGAGACAGATACCTAATTGACAGCAACATGAGAGTAATAAACGAGCAGGTTCTTAACCAGTACTCTGTCCTACAGTTGACAGCTGTCTGGCGTCTGATAAAGTGGTACCACGACTAATTAGGTGCCATATTCGTGACGCGATATGCAAGGCACCAATAGAAATTTGGGTTTACTTTCATTGTGTAAATATTTCTTAGAACAAGGCTAACCAACTCGTGAAACTAAGGTTCCCTGCTGTTGTATTCTTTACCGTGTACACTATGTAGCGATTATTTTACTTTTCTTGGGTTATAACTTCAAGTATCGTATATAGTTTTAGGATATGGTCACATTTTGTTTCGTCTGTCTGTTGGTTGGGAATTCTTATGTTTTGAGTACGGATGTAATCTTTATCAAGAGCCAGGCGATTATGCAGAGACGGTCATGACGTTTCGAATAAAAAATGTATCCCCTCACCCGAGCGAAACGGTGGTATTTTCCGGCAATATGGAGGGGGAGGGGAGCATATTCGGTAAATCAACTCCACAGGTAAATTAACCAGACGACAGCAGAAAAAATAGGGCCCCTTCCATAGAATCGCGCATCCAATCAGTCATATGGCCCGTTTCCAGAGCTTCACACAGCAGCTAACCAGACACGCAGTAAGCTCACAGTTAGTGTCCTACCACACTTGACTGCTCATTTGAACGTGCCTGTTTTGTAGCATAGTATTTCAAGTCATTACCAAGACAACACTTCTACATGTGGAATATTAATACGCTATTGCACGGACACCCGCAAAATTAATTTTCTGTAATTTTTTTGGATCGCAATTTCAAAAATGCCCTGCCCCATACATATTTATCGACAGTTATTATTCATAAAGGCATAATAAAATTATTTGTTGATAATTTAATGAAAGTTACATGTTTATGCGATTGTAATTATAATATATTATTAATGGAAGTAGGATATAATTTTTTCATTTTATATATTAAGGCTAACCAGGACATTATAAAAATGGATCAGTTATTGAAAATTTCAGCTTGGGAACCTGCGTAATTTCCTTGAGATAGGGGTGGAAAAACGCGAACAAAACTACTTTTATACCGTCGGTGAATATTAAAAGATCTCTGAACCTTCTGAAAGAGAGTCAGAGGGGTTATAAAAATTATGAGTACCATTTCGAAAAGCGTTGCGAAAATAAAGGGAAAAAATTATTTTTTACCCAGTTCCGTAAGGAAAACAAATTAAAAGTTATGGGGTTATAAATTAAATTTAATATCACAAGAATAAAAAAATTGCAACTTTATATTATAAGCCATATTTAATTTTTAAACACTAATATTTTGGTAGTATAGATAACCATAGCTTTAAAATAGAAGATATTTTTTTTTAATTTTACCAAAAACACTAATTTTGTTAAATTCCCATGTAAGAATTTTAATAAATATCTCATGTAATATACAAAAATTAATTCTGTAATATGAGTGAATTTTGCTACAAATTATTTTATAACAGTGACATTATAGACCTCAAATTAAGGTAAGTTTAATTTCTGAGGCACCGCAAACATAGGTGGAAGTACAGTATTTTCCATAAATTTAACGATTTTCCGATCACTATTGGTGTGATTTTTTCCTTCATGATGAGCTCACTATTTTGGATACAGATTACCGCCGGTGAATGTCTTTTGTAATAACTTACCATCATAATTGAAACACCGCATAAGGACAAGTCTCCTGAGCAACTGGTAAATAAACGCACAGTTCTCGTGCTGTAAGTGACGCAGTAGCCACTATCCGTGTTCCAAAATTGTAGCGTGTTTCTTCCAACAGCACTATCAAAATCAACGTTAGTAGGATTTGTGGTCAACTGTTTTTTTGACAGTGTGTAGATGTTTGAAGATATTTTTACAATACTAATCTAGTCTTAATGAAACTAAAATATATTTTAATGTAGCCAGAGTATTTCATTAATATATATTGCTGTATCTTTAAAATGTTTAAATGTAAACCAACACGCTCATCACTGTTGACCACTTGAAATTTGACAGTTCTATTGGCTACGGTTGAGTCAATATTTGGTTCGTGTGTGTAGAAGACAAAAATCTGTCTACCTCATCTTGAGTATGAACATGTATATACATGAACCCAGGTATGTTATGTACCTGTTATGATAAATACATGAACCAAGGTAGAGTATATACCTGTTACGGAACATACATGAACCGAGTGACAACTGTTGCATTGTTATCCTGACGATTGAAGTTTTCTGTACCTGGAGATTCCTAGTTTAAACTTCGACTAATGAAATGTTTAGCAGCGGTCGTCTTATTGTGTGCAGTGGGCACCTAACTACTTATTCGCGATTGGTCGCATAACATTTTGTTTTGCCCAACATCGCTGTGGTTATTGGTTCGTGCTGAGTGCGTCGAGAGGGAAGTGTTGTAAATAAAAAAACATTTGCAACAGTTCACCACACTCCAACGCATGAATTTGTTTTCTTTTATCTGTTAACACTGCACAACGCTTTCTGCTGGCAATTGTGTCAATAAGGTAGTCTTTTGACGTTTCACTTAACTGGATAATTATATTGTCTCGAGTTTGAACAAAAACAACTCACAGCAACACTTCCGAGGTGTGGTACTCTAATTTGGCTACTCGTATTAACTGTGGCGACTTCGTGGTGGAGGGGGGCTTCTCTGGGCGGCAACTTGATACTTAACTACTCCGCTGTTGGTGCTGGTATGCTGTCAGCTGGGGATGAGCTCCGGCAAAGTTGGAGGCCTTGGAAAAGGCCCGCATTTGGTGTCGTCTCACTGGACTGCTGTTTGGGGCTCGTGCTCACGTCCTCTCGCGTTGCCTTGATGCAACTCTTCCCTCGGCGCGGTGATAATGAACTCACTGCTCGATGGTCTACTGATCTAACCTCTCTGCGTGGTCATAATTGACTAAAGCCCACATTCCCAGCAAGGAGGCTTATATGCCCTCTAGTTTCCCTCCCTAATTGTCGGCACGTGTCGTCTTGTTGGGGGAGGAGGTGAGGTGGTAGGAAGCAGAACAAAGCATTTCAGAAAACGTGCCCTGGTTCTTGATGTTTGGGGGAGGGGGGAAGGTGGCACTTTTTCCATAGCTTACTCTGTCAGCTGTTTCTCGGTGCGTATCTTTTGACTTCAGGCAAAATACACACAATTATTTTGTGATATATCGGCGTTCAACAAATCTCACGCGCTTGCTAGAGGCGTAGGGGGTGAAGGCGGGTGTGCGGGTGGGAGGGCTACGCATCAGCGATACCTGTATAGCTTGGAAGCACGTGGTTGCCTCCGCTTGACATTTCTCTGTGGGGACGACGACTGCCATGTGTCTCTCTAAGTCCCTACACTGGTTATGCTGGCGTGATGGGAAGGGGGGATGGGGTTGTGGGACAGCCCCACTCTAATACTTCTAATGCGTCACACGTCCTGTTTACAAACAGGGGTAAAGAAAAAACATATTTTCGTAATGTATTTCAGTTTGTATGAGAGAGAAATTAAATAAGGTTAAATATTTTGTCCTGTAGTAGAACTTTAACATGAATCGACAAGTTAACAATTAATAACACAAACTACTTACCTACCACAATTTACACGAAGAATTTCGTAAGAATGGAATTTACATGAATTTGACGAACGCACCTGTTAGAACGCTTGCTGTAATTGCGGTTTATAATGCGAGGTTACAAAATGTAGTTTTATTTTCGTTACTGTATATTATATTTACAGATATAATTTCCGTTATTCGTCATTAAGAAATGCCTTTCCGTAAATTAACTCTGCATCTCCGTAAGGGTTTCCGTCAAACTACAGAAATTTCTAACAGTGTATAAGTATGGAAAGTCTAGGAAACAAATTCATACGATATTTTCAGTTTCTAGTATGTTCGTGTGCTTAAGTGTAGCACTTTCAGATCCATGTTACTACTTTGTTTATGTTTTAAGTGATATTTGTAATAGGCATGTATGCCGCAGAAACTTTAATTTTATTGTCAGAGAGGAGAAGAAAGTTTCGTATAGACTCGGCATTGTTCGTCCACGAAACTCGGATTTTAGGAAATACGGAGACATTTTTGAATTTTTTATTCACTGAGCTCGGCTCCGTTTTTCGATATTTTGAATCGCGGTTCCTTACATTAACGACACGTTTCCGTAAAATGTGTCGTGGATATGCATACGGAAATTTAAAATAGTGTGATTGGCAAGTAGGTGGGCGTAATTCAGTTCACAATTAGACGCAAACTAAGACGGGTACGGAAAATTACCAATCACAACTTACTATTCTCCCAGGGTCGCGGTGGTGTAGTGGTTAGACTACTCGCCACCCACCAAGACGAACCGGGTTCGAGTCCCGGCGGGGACAATCCCGGAAATTTGCATGTGGCAATCTGGCCGGACGATGTCACTGACTGGTTAGCAGGTTTTATAGGGAATCTCCCGTTTCCGCCGCCATTGCAATCCGGTTCTGCTTCTTACTCAACTAGCTACACACTCTCAACACTTTCATATTAAGAGGCCCCCAAATTTCTTTACACTCTCGCTTACTATTCTCTCGTGATATCCGGCACTCGGCCGGATTACTGATCTTCATTATACACTGAAGAACCGAACAAAAAAAACTGGTATAGGCGTCCATATGCAAATAACACAGGTATGGAACCAATCAGAGTAACCCGATGCGGTCGGCAGCTAGATCGGTTACTGCTGCTACAATGGCAGATTATCAAGAATTAAGTGAGTTTGAACATGGTTTTATAGTTGGCACACGAGAGATGGGACATAGCATCTCCGAGGTAGCGATAACATTTGGATGTTCGCGTATGACCATTTCACGAGTGTACCGTGAATATTGGGAATCCGGTAAAACATCACATCTTCGACATCGCTGCGGCCGGAAAATATCGTGAAAGAATGGTACAAACGATGACTGACGAGAATCATTAAACGTGACAGACGTGCAACACTTTCTCAAAATAGCGCAGATTGGATTTGTGGACTGCCCTGCAGGATTCATGGTGTGAATTGCCTCCTGCATACCTTAAGACTTTAGTCGAGTCCATGCCACGTCGTATTGCGGCATTTATGCGTGGTCGCGGGGCCCTACACGATATTAGGCAGGTGTACCAGTTTTTTTGGCTCTTCAGTGTACATAAAAATATTGTGTCCGTTTGATCGGATGCGTATAATCCCAAAATAATCAACCAATTTTCATTCAGTTTTTCATTAACCTTCCTTTCTTTCCCACGAGTGTTTGTACACCTTTCTTTTTATCTGTATTGCCTGCATTCTGTTGGGACTCGAAACCTGTTCGTCTTGGTGGGAGGCGAGTAGTGTGGCCACTACACTCTTGCACTTATACAAGTTTCTAATGTAATGTAATTATTGATCCATATTAATTACTTCATATATATANCCACTACACTCTTGCACTTATACAAGTTTCTAATGTAATGTAATTATTGATCCATATTAATTACTTCATATATATAACTTACTGCAACCAAATCATGTTAGTCCAGTGCATCCTTAATGAATGGGCAACATATTTTATGTTCTNATATATATAACTTACTGCAACCAAATCATGTTAGTCCAGTGCATCCTTAATGAATGGGCAACATATTTTATGTTCTCTCTGGCTACATGTTTTACTGGGAGTGCCTGGCCAACGATTTTCTCACAAAAAAAAACAAACATTATTTTCTACAATACGGTCCTTCGATACTTAAGTGTGACGTCTGAGCACCCTGGGTACGCAGTTCAGCCCTGACTAATAAAAGGCAGTGCCTCCAATATGAATATGTGCTCACTCTCACTCTCCAGTCTTTCTCTCTCTCTCTCTACAGTATCTCTCTCTCTTTCACACACTATGCCATAATTTAAAAGATGATTGAGACGTCCATCCTCTGTGAGCCTTCAGCATTATTTCTCTGGCAAAAAAGGTAAGTAATGATGGTCAATAAACACTGTTTGCCCCCTGCCCTCAATTTCCCGAATAAATACACATAGCTTTATATATATCAACTTAATTGGATTTTACATAATTTCGTGTGGTCAAGAACTTAACTGTTCAATGCAGAATAGAGAATTTTACGATATGTGCATACCTTATATAAGCAAACCTGAACATATTCACATCATAGTTATTTATGTTCCGTATCATACGGAATATTTTTGGTGTTGCACATTTATAAATCATAATGATGCTGTTAGGGCACTAAAATATTTCTGAAATTTCTGGATAAACAATAAATATACACCTTAAAGTTGGAGGTCATATTTAAAACATCATGGCCTCCGTTAAGAGTGCAAGAATTAGCAGCAAGTTGTTATTGTGTGATCAGACCTTAGCTGAACAGAGTGCCTGATCACACCTTCAAACATTAAACCTTGAAACGAGCGGAATTGCAACACCACCATTTGGTCGTCAACCCTTGCGAAAGATGACAGTTGCAGAAATCCCCTCCACCTGTCACTGAGCGGGGCCACAGAACAACGCACTTGATATTGGCCGGCGTAATACCCAGAACAGCGTCTTTTCGTCTTTTGTCATTTGGGCGTCGACCCGACCAGCAAAGCAGACCAGGAATATGGGGGTCTCCAGCCGTCGTAACCGTCTCGTAGAATCAGCCTCCGGCAACATTAACAAAGTGATGACTTTCCAGTTAGGTTTAAATAAAATGGCATGAATTAAACGTCATAATGAATCATTTTAAATTCAATGTAAAACTCCCCCAATCAATGGTAACATAAATAGTTATTGTAAAAGCTTAATGTTAATAAACTTCATCAGATACTGTTGTGCTCTACGGAATCACGAGTCATTATTGAGCTACGCCCCGAGAAACTTTCAGGTGCGAATTGGCTGAAAGGCTTAGTTCGTAACAATGGTAGAGGCATGGTTCCTCCCTACCCTCTTGCTGCTTTGCATCAGTTTCTCTACCATCCACCCCCATTTCAATAAATTCCCCACCCACTTACGCTAATTTCCGTATTAATAATAGCAAAATTTCAGCCACGTCCGTTTTTAACCTTAAAACATTAAAGTAGCAGTACAATTTAAATAATTTCATAATATCTACTTTTAACATAAATTAGGCCTAAATATTAATTTACCTTTTACAGCACAATATCTAATCACTTAAAGCAATTAATTGAAAACTAAATAACAATCGGTATTCAAATGCAAAGAATGTCAGAGTGAACGGCAAGTCCCTAGTTGCGTATATTCACATGTAACCAATTTATCTCAGCTATACCAAGCTAGTAAAATAANAGTGAACGGCAAGTCCCTAGTTGCGTATATTCACATGTAACCAATTTATCTCAGCTATACCAAGCTAGTAAAATAAATTAAAATGTAGATCACTTATATGCGCTGGATATTGTTATTTGAAATTTAACTGTTACTGTGATATTAATTCGTAATCATGTAACCATTTTCATTGAAGTAACTTTCAGCTCATGCTAATTCAATAAACTCCATAAAGTACACCATATTGTGCGCAGATAAAATAAATATATATTTTATTCAATTTCCCCTTCAGTATACATACTATAAATTTAAGAAACTTATCATATAATGCTTAGGAATAAGGTATGCCAGTTAACTATGACAATTTTAATATTCTGTCATAAAGCCCGTATTGCGGCATGAGATACCATGCGGCAGGACGATATATCGTTGACCCAAGATGACACATTCCTTCGTTGGCGCTTCCTCGCCGCTCAAGCACTGCTGGGCGCCCAACAGCATGCTAGCGCATGCCACACAGTGGGAAATTGCCGAGACGACACATTCCCTCGTCAGTACTTCCTCGCGGCATGAGCGCCACTGTTGTGCGAAACAGTATGCCAGCGCAGACATGCAGATGTTCTTCCCGCCACACTCGCCTTTAAACTTAAGTTTATTGTTCTTGTTTAAGTTTCCCATACTATCAATATTTTCATGTATTTACCACAAACCTGTGATTTCAGGAAACGGGGAGAATGAATTCTTTCGGGTTTATGCATTTCTGTGATCCGAGGACTTAGCCAATCCTCGTGGCTTTCGGACGTGCTAGCGACACGCCATGCCAGTCATACTGCATTGTTTGATGCACAGACTGCTGAACCTGACGTGAGAAGGATTAATTTTGTGCAATGTTAAGGGTATTTTACGAAATGGCAATAGTGCCCGAGACACACCCACTTCGACTGTGTCTGCCCGTTCACGGTTTGTCCACATCCACCTAATCATAAGGAGCACTTACCCAGGAGGTGAAATCTTTCGTTCCGCGTGAGACGGAGAGCAATATTTGGGCCTCTGCGGAGTTGTGACGCGGCCAGAGGGGCCTATTTTCTGTGCTCTACTAGCCTTGACAGAGTTCAGGCAGTAGGG
This sequence comes from Clitarchus hookeri, assembly GCA_002778355.1. Classification (NCBI taxonomy): domain Eukaryota; kingdom Metazoa; phylum Arthropoda; class Insecta; order Phasmatodea; family Phasmatidae; genus Clitarchus; species Clitarchus hookeri. The sequence goes on from NQII01007500.1 coordinate 50,998, forward strand.
GCACGATTAGATTTTTGCTGTGGGTCTTTTCTCTACTACACAGTACTTTGTAAGTATACCACGAGGGTACTTTCGTTTTTGACCTCCAGGGAGTAAGTCTTTGAGTGCAGATTTCCCCAAACCCTGTATGCCACCCCTTTTTGTGGAAGTAGAAGTGTCATTATTACGTATTTCATTATTTATATGTTCTTTTCCTCCCTACTATATTATATTTGCATAATAAGTGTCGTTATGATATATTTATTCTATGTGTTGATTGAGGTCCCTCGGCTTTGTTAATATGCTATATGTTCTCTTCGTTCCAATCTTCACTTTTTAATAATCAATGTAATTATGGTATACTTATGCTATATGTTGGTGTAAAGCGTACATATCAACATTTTAAAAATTATGAGTTTATCCGCGCATACAGCTAACTAAAATAATTTATTTTCAGAAAAAGAAAAGAAAACTTTTATGAAAAAAGGCATTACTAAGAACTGGATTTACAAGCGTAACATAACTATACAATTGTAATGTAAGGTGGTATTCGTATACCGCCCGAAAGAACAATAGACGACAGTTTAAAAACAAATTAGCTATATCTCACGTTTAAATACATAAGCTTCAAAGGTCGGACGCACCCAGCAATATAACACACCCAGTAATATATTGCTACCATAAGTATTTTAGTAACTTTTAGTGCCCTCTTCATTTATGTAAGGAAATTTTTATATAAGATGTTTTGACAAACTGTGCCGCCATTCTGCTAATACATTTCATTGTAAGTTTCAGAACAACGGTACAGCAAGATGCATGTTCAACATCAACCAGCAGTGATGTCACACGCCTCTTAACCAAAGTTTATCCGGAGGTCGGTGCACGCAACGACCACGTGAACATCAGTCCTGACATCACGCGCAACAACCTCCACACCGCGCTCACAGTCGTCAGCACTGCCGCTTAACCCAGCTCACGAGTCATATGCAAAATTATATACAGGTAACCACCGGTTCACATATTTTACTTACACCACTTACACTTCATCCTGCAGGTAACAGTAACACATAACAAAATTTACTTTAAAAAAGTTTATGATTGCATAACAACAGAAAAAATAGCAATTGCAAATAGGAGGCCTCCGAAAGATATATTTGAAGTGTATTATTTATAACAAAAGTAAAAATTTAAACCAGTTTTAAATACAAAAGAATTCGAAGAAATGTAATATTCCACTACTTCANCTCCGAAAGATATATTTGAAGTGTATTATTTATAACAAAAGTAAAAATTTAAACCAGTTTTAAATACAAAAGAATTTGAAGAAATGTAATATTCCACTACTTCATATATATATATATCTACATATATATAGACTATTATATTCTTTAATGAAACTGCTCTAGTAACAACTCATGTATATACATACAGAAACTGTAAGTGTATACGTCATAAAATAGAGACATCTCAATTATGATACTTCTTAACACTGTAATTTAAGAGTTTAATTTTTATAGAAAACGAACCATTTGTAAGATTCACCTTATTCAATAAACATTATTATCTTATAATTACATGTAATTCTTGTATAATAAGAAACATTTATTACTTTATCATTTTGTTTGTTATAATTTCGTATCCGTACTATTTCCCTCTTAAGTATTGAAACATAGAAAAAAAAAATCAGCAGCAACACTTATTTTCTTTTTGCATTTTTTTCCAATGATTAATTAAATAATATTCTACTTTTTGTTAACATCCCATCAGTGTCCAAGCCCCGTTACGTTACGCACCGTTTAGTGTGTAACAATTACCTTAACACATCACTATTATGTCAGTGATCTAACATGTGTTCATTTGACAGCACGTGTATTTTCTGTACAACTACACATAATAATTGTGGTAACGGGGAGACCAGTTAACTTACAAAATTTAAATGCTTTAAATTTTAAAATATTGTTTCATGTTTTCATTGTCACTATTGATTCATATATTTTCCTTCATTCTTTACAAGCATTGATGCTTTTAACGAGCCACGCCAAGTAGTGCTTAGGGACTCACGAAATCAAGAAAGGCTGACGTGTTCGCGAACCGCCTTCATGGTGTCTGCGCGCTCGCGTGGAAGACAATTTGCACACCCAACGGAAATGCAAATTCAAGAACCTCAATGCCACTGTAAACACACTGCCCAGCGTTTGATTGGCCCACCTTGCCCGCGGACTGCAGGAAGGCAACTGGCAGTTCCTTATACCAAAATTATCCGTCTACTTTAATTCCTTTCAAAAATGTTTCCTACCGTAGCGAAGAGGACTTCAACACGATCCATATTCCTGCTGCCACAACGTGAGTCCCGCAACTCCCAGTCATCTACATAATCCACACAGACTGTAGGGCGAGATGAGGCCATCTCGCTAGTGAACATTGGGAGAGATGTTATGGTGTGATCAGGCCTTAGCTGAACGGCTTGCCTGATCACACCTTCAAACATTAAACCTTGAAACGAGCGGNGTTATGGTGTGATCAGGCCTTAGCTGAACGGCTTGCCTGATCACACCTTCAAACATTAAACCTTGAAACGAGCGGAATTGCAACACCACCATTTGGTCGTCGACCCTTGCGAAAGAAGACAATTGCAGAAATCCCCCCCACCCGTCGCTGAGCAGGGCCGCAGAACCACGCACTTGATATAGGCCGGCGTAACACCCGGAACAGCGTCTTTTCGTCTGTTGTCCTTTGGGCGTCGACCCGACCAGCGAAGCAGACCAGAAAGATGGGGGTCTCCGGCCGTCGTTAACCGTCTCGTAGAATCAGCCTCCGGAAACATTAACAAAGTGATGACTTTCCAGTTAGGTTTAAATACAATGGCATGTATTAAACGTTATAATGAACCATCTTAAATTCAATGTAAAGCTCCCCCGATCGATGGTAACATAAATAGTTGTTGTAAAAGCTTACTGTTAATAAACCTCATCAGATACTGTTGTGCTCTACCGAATCACGAGTCATTATTTNTAGTTGTTGTAAAAGCTTACTGTTAATAAACCTCATCAGATACTGTTGTGCTCTACCGAATCACGAGTCATTATTTAGCTGCGCCCCTAGAAAAATTCAAGTGTGAATTGGCTGAAAAGCTTAGTTCGTAACAATGTGTACATCCTCTATCACCAATCTTGGGACAGCAGAGAATGCTCTGTGTAACGTCGAGAGTGGGCGAGAGAGTACTCGCTTTGCGAATTGTGACAACGGCCTCATATACTACTGTCTGCCACCTCGTCAGCTCTGAGAACAAGAGACAGGGTTATATTAATTCTCTAATTCGCAATGAAACAATAAATTACTTTATTTAATGTGGCGTGCCCGTAGCAAATGAAATAACAAGCGTACTTCGAGTAATTTAAGTGGCTTAAACAGTGTGTTCGAGTCGCAGAGTGTGAACGTCGGATTGCAGGGACCTTCCAGAGAGTGCGTCGAGCCAGAGCGCTGCCTGCGCCTTGAAAGCGGGGAAGAGCAGCGAAGAATGGTGAAGGGAAAATGAGAAGGAAAAGTTTGTTCCACAGCGTTTTACCTTCCAACGACCCTCCTGCGCATCTCCTACATTTTTGATGAGGTTTCCGAAACAGGTGGTTAAATTTTTAAAAAGTTTTTCTTTTTCTCTAGCCGTATGCTATCCTGTCTCCTGGAAGGTAGGTGGCACGCCCCTCTTGGGAGGAGAAATGTGTTCAGATACCAAGATTTGTAATTACTCTAGATGATTAACAGTGCGGGTAGACGTGGGTTGCCATTTGTTAAATACGCGCAGCCGTTTATAACGTGTCAGTACGTTAGTAGTGAAAACTTTCTTAAGTAAATTTAAGGGATTTCATGATTTCATTCTATGGCATACTTAAGTATACTTGTAAACATTATAAATGGAAACTTTAATTTTTAAGAAAGTAGCTTATTTTATTTACGTCGCAGTTTCAAAGAAAATTCCAGAACTTCATTAGTTTTTCAGGGTGTCTGTTTTAAAGCATAGTCATAATAAGATTTTTGTTCGAACTACTCTCTCTTATCTAAACAACTTTCACTTACGCCATTAGACTAACAAACAATTCATGAAACGTCATTTAAAAACCTCGTGAGAGGTGTTAAAAATAGCATCGCCAAATCAGATGTTGTTTTTTATTTCAGGATATTTCTTTTCTTTATATATTTCAAAAACTGCTTCTCTCACCACCTGCAACACGTCTTCTAAGACAAAGAATTACGGGTATTCCAAAGTTTTAGTTTACGATGTAAATTTGCACCCCTTCCGATAAGAGAATTAACTTACTTATGTAGATGATGCCTTTCATTTTTATAAGTGTAGGGGTTTCGTAATGAGGTAATTGCTAAATGAGTTCAGTTTTAAGGTTTCTGTCACATTTTTATGTGCCATGTGTTGACCCTTCATAATAAATAGCTTCATATACTGTACAAAAATTTTTTTTTTACGTTTATTAACTACTATATACTAGGAAAACAGCGTCCTATGAAGATGTTTTGTGGATAATGCCGTTAGTAACTGATCATATCTTCACTTTATAGAATATTACTTGGTTGCTAACTATATTAAAAATACCACAGTCACATTACCTAACTCCATGGGGTAGACAAAAACAAAATTAATGTGACAAGTTTTTAAAAATAGTTTGCTGAATGTAAAATGATTACACTGGTTTCCATAATACTGGTTTCTTTTTGTTCCAAACGTATTTAAATTACATTTTCTATAGTAAACATAATTAAAATATTTGTATGGAAAGTTACATAGTGTAAAGGGATTGACACATATTTGCTAGTCGTTAGGTTAAAAGACAGCCAATTTTCACGTCAGTCCAAAGTGCTACACATAAGATTTATTTTCAAACTGCAGGGACCTTGAAAGCAAAGCAGTCGCGAGATGCCACTCCCGGTTTCCACACGTGAGAAACTTGGTGGACGTCGCCTTTGGCCGGTGGGTTTTCTCGAAGTCCTTCTGTTTCACCCATCTTTGATCTACGTCGCTTCTTAACTTCCGTCTCACTTCAAGACGTAGTTGCTAACGCATCACCTAAATCTCTAATCTCAACTCATTTTTGACTGTAGGCAATAACTTAAGAGTGCCCAGTAAACTTAACACGAACGTTGCAGTATGCAAATGAGCTCGTACCTCCGAAGCTGAAAGATTCCTGTCTTCATATCCTTTAAAAATATATCTATTTTATCAATGAATTCTCTGGAAAGTAATTGCTAATATTACATTTGTAACAGTGGATTTAATGAAATTTTGCAAAACGTTGATGTGGAATGTAAAATAATTGTTTGATTTTAACAAACATGGGTTCCAGACCGTTTATTATAAACATTATCTTAGACAGTGCTGTGTTTTTCGTAAAAAAAAAGTATTTTGTAAAGTAATTTTATTATTTTAGTAGTGTTACAGCAAAATATTTCGCATCTAGTCCCCAAAGAAATGTTTGTAAAACGTTTAAATAATATAGGCAAATGCCTGCACACTTTGTCCTACCGCAAACAACTACGTCATACAAGGTGAAAGTATTACCAGTTATTTATTCTGAGTCGGTTTTTTTTCCAAGTCGGCTTTTTGGCAGCTCCGAATCGGTGATTCTGACTTCGTCGATTTATTTTTTCCAGGAATGCTTTTTGCATAACCCNAAACTACGTCATACAAGGTGAAAGTATTACCAGTTATTTATTCTGAGTCGGTTTTTTTTCCAAGGCGGCTTTTTGGCAGCTCCGAATCGGTGATTCTGACTTCGTCGATTTCTTTTTTCCAGGAATGCTTTTTGCATAACCCGCTCATCTGCCTCGGACGCCAAACACTTCAAAGTGGGAAACTAATACCATAATTAACGATGTTGGAACCCTCAAAAATTAATAATTTTATTTTTGTACCAAACATTATTAAACTGGTACACATTACATGTGATGATATTTTCCCCAAATAAAAAAATCTACACATTTAAAAAAATTTTATGTCAAATTCTAATTTTTTCTGTTTTGCTGCAGCTATAATAAAAATACTAACAAAGTTGTACAAANAATAATTTTATTTTTGTACCAAACATTATTAAACTGGTACACATTACATGTGATGATATTTTCCCCAAATAAAAAAATCTACACATTTAAAAAAAATTTTATGTCAAATTCTAATTTTTTCTGTTTTGCTGCAGCTATAATAAAAATACTAACAAAGTTGTACAAATGAAAAAACGTGCAAAGTAAAGTAATGTCATGGGCTACCGTGTGACATATATGATATCACCTAATAACAATTCATACATATATGGTGATGACACATGTCACGCAGTAGTCCATGGCATTAGTTTACCTTGTAATTTTTTTCATTTGTACAGCTTAGTTAGTATTTGTTATTATGGNTTTGTAATTTCTTTCATTTGTACAGCTTAGTTAGTATTTGTTATTACGGCTGCAGAAAAACACCAAATTTTTGTATTTGACATCAAATATATTCAAAAAATTAAGTTCATTTTTTTTTTATTCTAGTAAAATGTCATTGCATGCAATGCGTACCAGTTGATCCACGTTTGGTACGAATAGAAAATTATTAATTTTTTGGGTCCAACGCCATTAACGGTGTAGCTGCCTCCTCCAATTAATTTTACAGAAAACACTGTACGAAATTCTCAGTTGTACAGATAAAAGTAAAAAGCACGTTACGTAAGCTTACTCGCATTTAAAAATAGATACCAACATTTATTAGTAGTAAATCGAGCATATTGAAACGAATATCTTTCTGCAAAGAAGACTGGCATGAGAAATGCTTGTTTACAGATTAAAACATACTAATTTTAAATGTAAACGCACAGTTTGATGTTTGAGATGGTACTATAAATGCATAAACTGTCTCATATATGAATATATTTTAATATTAGGACATTAAGAGCTAGATTTTACTAACGATAGACGAAATTCCGAATGGCGACTTTGTAGAACGAAATATAAGGAATGGATGGAAACAATGACTTTAATAATTGCAAAACTTCTCAGAATTTGACGACAGCGAAGTAACATTTATCTAGAGACATTATTATTTCACGTTTTTGTTTTCTACCATACTACACACCTCTAAATTATGTGCAATTTTTCACGTATCATTGAACCTTTGTTCATCCGACAATTCCTGTAGGAATATGAACGAACAGCAAACATGTAACAACTAAGTTGCTTAAGTGGCGTGAACAAACTGAATGCGAGTTTGGTATTTCCGTTTCTTTCCAAAGGCGACAGGCAAACAATGGAAAAATTGCTTCTTGTTACTTAGGTTGATTACTGTGAAGTTTAAAGTTGTGACACGTCATATCACGAAATGGAAGTGTTTCAGCAAGTAGTTTTGTGTAGCACGTTAATTATTTTTATGATAAATGCTTATGAATAAAAAAAAGTTATGTGCAATGACAGCTTTTGTCATTTACTCCGCGACAAAGACATATGCGTTGAAAAACGAAAAAAATAACTTGAAACCTCCGGAAAATTTGTTACCTGTGTTCGAGGTGAACAAATAGCCAAATGCTACGTCGACTTAGGACCGGTTACATAATGCCTGTTTAAAGTACTGGTTATATGACAAAACATTTTATTAAAACACAAGTTTTAATTTTTGGTTGGTCTCATAGTTTTTAATTTCCCAGTAAAGTAAGTGATAGTAACCTCAGTTCTAGTAGATATAAAACGGACAACAATGAAGTGACGTTTCGGTTGGTGATTGGCTGCTATTAGGTCGTTATCTGCTGTTTACATTGGGCTGGTTAAAAAATTTATTTAAGGGTTATTAAAGGATTTTATGGGGACAGCATAAACAAAAATTTCCGAAACAAACTATGTTTTTAAGTCTANTGATATCACCTAATAACAATTCATACATATATGGTGATGACACATGTCACGCAGTAGTCCATGGCATTAGTTTACCTTGTAATTTTTTTCATTTGTACAGCTTAGTTAGTATTTGTTATTATGGTGGCAGAAAAACACCAAATTTTTGTATTTGACATCAAATATATTCAAAAAATAAAGTGAATTTTTTTTTTATTCTAGTAAAATGTCATTGCATGCAATGCGTACCAGTTGATCAACGTTTGGTACGAATAGAAAATTATAAATTTTTTGGGTCCAACACCATTACCGGTGTAGCTGCCTCCTCCACTTCATTTTACAGAAAACACTGTATGAAATTCTCAGTTGTACCGATAAAAGTAAAAAGCACGTTACGTAAGCTTACATGCATTAAAAATAGATACCAACATTTATTAGTAGTAAATCGAGCATATTGAAACGAATATCTTACTGCGAAGAAGACTGGCATGAGAAAGGCTTGTTTACAGATTAAAACTTACTAATTTTAAATGTAAACGCACAGTTTGATGTTTGAGATGGTACTATAAATGCATAAACTGTCTCATCTATGAATATATTTTAATATTAGGACATTAAGAGCTAGATTTTACTAACGATAGACGAAATTCCGAATGGCGACTTTGTAGAACGAAATATAAGGAATGGATGGAAACAATGACTTTAATAATTGCAAAACTTCTCAGAATTTGACGACAGCGAAGTAACATTTATCTAGAGACATTATTATTTCACGTTTTTGTTTTCTACCATACTACACACCTCTAAATTATATGCAATTTTTCACGTATCATTGAACCTTTGTTCATCTGACATTTCCTGTAGGAATATGAACGAACAGCAAACATGTAACAACTAAGTTGCTTAAGTGGCGTGAACAAACTGAATACGAGTTTGGTATTTCCGTTTCTTTCCAAAGGCGACAGGCAAACAATGGAAAAATTGCTTCTTGTTACTTAGGTTGATTACTGTGAAGTTTAAAGTTGTGACACGTCATATCACGAAATGGAAGTGTTTCAGCAAGTAGTTTTGTGTAGCACGTTAATTATTTTTATGATAAATGCTTAGGAATAAGAAAAAGTTATGTGCAATGACAGCTTTTGTCATTTACTCCGCGACAAAGACATATGCGTTGAAAAACGAAAAAAATTACTTGAAACCTCCGGAAAATTTGTTACCTGTGTTCGAGGTGAACAAATAGCCAAATGCTACCGTCGACTTAGGACCGGTTACATAATGCCTGTTTAAAGTACTGGTTATATGACAAAACATTTTATTAAAACACAAGTTTTAATTTTTGGTTGGTCTCATAGTTTTTAATTTCCCAGTAAAGTAAGTGATAGTAACCTCAGTTCTAGTATATATAAAACGGACAACAATGAAGTGACGTTTCGGTTGGTGATTGGCTGCTATTAGGTCGTTATCTGCTGTTTACATTGGGCTGGTTAAAAAATTAATTTAAGGGTTATTAAAGGATTTTATGGGGACAGCATAAACAAAAATTTCCGAAACAAACTATGTTTTTAAGTCTANATTTAAGGGTTATTAAAGGATTTTATGGGGACAGCATAAACAAAAATTTCCGAAACAAACTATGTTTTTAAGTCTACGAGCATTGCCGAAAATAAGTACAAAATGTGTATCGAAATACCTGAAGATAATAAGTACAGCTAATACAGTAATCGGATCCTAAACCGGTGGTTGCACCTTAATTATACTTAGGTTATTCTTACCCACACACTGTTCACAAACAACTTATCATAAACACCAGAATGGGGTAGATGGGTAGACAAGAAACCAATAGTCTAACGTCCATAGTTAATCTGCGAACGGCAGTGGCAATGTGCAGGGGTGGGTATGCAACCTTGTCTACGTGGCAATGTAAACAGCCTGCGTGCCTGATAACACCGCTCAGTACCACACGGTCGCAGTTTCGGAGATGCTACGTATCTACAGTTCCTGCAGGACGTGTTACCGGAATACTTGGAGGAAGTTCCTTTAGATGCTCGTGAAGCGNTACAGTTCCTGCAGGACGTGTTACCGGAATACTTGGAGGAAGTTCCTTTAGATGCTCGTGAAGCGATGTGGTTTCGGCAAGATGGGGCCACGCCAGATTTCGCCACTGCGGTTCGCCGGCACCTGCACATGCACTTCCCGAGCCGGTGGATAGGTAGCAGAGGCCCCATAGTATGGCCACCATGCTCACCTGACATCACACTACCTGACTTCTGGCTGTGGGGTCACATCAAATCGATGGTTCCGCCGGAAACCTTTGCACATGTGCGTCGCAACATTCTTCAGCGCTGCACCGCCTGCGTGGCCGACGGTGGGTGACAGTTTTAACAGACGTCGAACAGACACTATGTCCCCATACCTTCAGCCCAAATGTGTAAATAAAGAGTCATTTAGTTGCACTACCTGTGGCCTACTTGTTGTGATGGCCTACCTTCCCCTACACATCACCACTGCCATTTGCGGGATAACTATGGAAGTTGGACTGTTTGTTTTTTGATGAAATATGTTGAATTTGTATTTTTCTACCCCACTTTGGTGTTTATTATAATTTGTTCGTGAACACCCGGTATTGTAAAGCAAAACATTCTCGAACCGTTACATAAGATTTAATCAGACCTTAATCAGAGAAAAACCAGCCATTGTGAAGCTGTCCCTAAGAGAATTTTCCTATTGTTTCAAGTCAAAACTTCATGTAATGTGTAATAAAAAAATATTATCGATTGTATGGAAATATAAAATTATTTAGAAGAAATACTTTTGAAACATTTGTTATATTTGTAGGTGCTATGAGCGGTAAATAGAGCATAGAACACACCCGATAGAATATAGCTTTTGTAATGGAGAGGAACACAATGTCTCTTTTAATGTTTCACACGAGTTGCTTTGTGTTGTTCGCGCTCTGTTAATTGAGCACGTTTGAAATGAGCCTGCACACTATTCTGTGCCACAACAACATGCAGATCATTGTAAAATTATTTGGACACACCAGCAGTAATTAAGGAGGATTTGATATCCACATATATAATTTATCAGATTAATTCTATTTCAGAAGGTGTATCCGAATTCTTAAGCCAACATATCTTAAATAATAGTTCACCTATCTCAATTCATTACCTTTCGATATTTCTAACTTGTCATAGGCGAGCAGAATAAGCAGTTATGTTGTGTGGACATCCTATATAAGCGCTGGTATGAAAAGCAATAAACTAATACAGTAAAAAGTTACTTTGCACCTGCAGGAGTAACTTTGCACAACTCAAAATTTTCGTTTTGGTGCAATTTGGTAAAGAAACAAAGGACTAGAGCCAGATATTTTATTTTTAGAATGTTACATACCCCTGTAATGTTTGCTACCCTTTTACCATATGGCACCTTAACAAAATTTTGGATGGTGCAATATTACCCCAGCAGGTGCAAAGTAGCCCCGGTTTAAGGTACCGACCTAAGAAGAGGTACTGAGAAGTGTATTCGAACCTACAAATCACCAGGTGTGAAATGTCAGACTGTAGGGAAAAATAAAATATCGAAACATCTACGATTAATTTTCTTATTAATAAACAAATCGTGCAAACGCAAAAAAAAAAATTATTTAAAGTGAAATAAAATTTGGCGTTAACAATATCATTTGCGTATGTTATAATTTAAAATTTGCTGTTTATAAGTGTTTTGATATAAACTAGAAGACGCAGCGATAAGTTGATTTCCACACATTGCGGAAGGATTTCAACTTGGCAGAATACCAGAATACATAAATTAATCAGATCTCTAAAAATGTGCTCAATTAATCGCGAGCCATCCTTCTTATTCTTGGTAAACTTCATCAGTAACCACGGGAGGGAGGTAGAGCTAAACGTCTCATCGAGAGCGGCGAGGTCACTAAAGACGCAGCAAGTTGCTTAGATAAGCAGGAGCTAAGAAGGAATCTCTTATGGCCCAGCGTTCACCTGGAGTGATTTCGGGAAATCATTGAAAACAAAGTTAGGATGGCCGGACAGGGATTCGAACCCAGGTCTTCCCAAATTCGGGTCTAAAATTTCTCACTCCACTACCTCGCTCGGTATAATGCNGACAGGGATTCGAACCCAGGTCTTCCCAAATTCGGGTCTAAAATTTCTCACTCCACTACCTCGCTCGGTATAATGCCTGAGAAAGAACGTAACTCAGCACAGTAAAATTATGTTCCTGCCAAATACCATAGTTAAGGAAAACTTTTGGGAACCAATAAAATATATTCTGCAAACTGTTAGAAAGTAACAATGGAGTTAATATTTCGGCTAGATGTTTTTTTCTACAGAATTATATCATAGCATTGGAAAAACATGTTTCAAAAAAATTTGTTGTATTGTAGAATGCCACTTTATTCTTTCTTACTAAAATTATTATAAAATAAAGAGAGGTGTTACTTATTAATTCAAAAACCATCTTGCGTATCCGTAATATTGTCACTAGTTGGCGAACTGATTAAGTGCATTTCGCTAAGATCAGTCATTTAGCTGGCGTGTGTGACTGCAATATAAACCCGTATCAGAGACGTAAGAAAGCGTAACATCAGTCATGCCGAGAGTCAGGTAATAATTTGCTGCCGCCTGGCGAATAATTTCAGCGAACTGGGAACTAGTGATTTGGAGCTGTGTAAATTCACCGGAATCACGATACTCTTGGAATTCAGCAATCGTAGCTAAAACTGTTCGCAGTTAGAGGCTGTTAACGGTAAAGTGAGCACTTTTAATATCAACGTTCGAAAAAAAATCACTGCCTGTTAACTGCATACAGTACATGGTATATTTCAACATTTCTTGAAGGTTTTCAGTTATGTTGGCAGGTATTTAATTAATAAAGCTTTATAGCTTAGTATTGTTTTGTAAGCATAATATTTCAATTTGTGACAAACCAAGTCATTGAATTTAGTTAAGCATTGTACACTTTGAAGAACGAAGTCCTATAAAAGCAGCATATTTGGGTTCCTATAACAACTTCAAGTTTTCACATGGCCAACGCGCGGCTATTCACTAGACCCATGGCAATATAAAATTTATATATGGCAGAATTATACGAAGTGAGGAGTAAAGTAGACCTCATTAAAGCTTTCAAAACTACTCAGTTAACCGCGAGCAGCCCACAACAGAGTAGTCCATTTCCAAAGCTTATCTTGTCTACAAAAAGGACAATTTAAATAAAAATCCTGTTGGTTCTTTGTTAGCCTTTGCAATGGAATGACAAACGTTTTATAGGTTTGAAACAGCACGAAAGCTGTTTAAACGCAGGTTTAAAATTAATTCAATTTCCAAAGTAGCTCTTGTTCACAAACAATAATTAAAATTTATTCTACTTTAAGGGGAATGCTTGGTTTGAGAAGGCTCTCATACCTACATACAATGTTCGTGACCAAAATTAATTTCAAAACCAACATTTATAGAGCGAAATTAAGAAATACACTCCATACACATTTTTCGTTGTTTCCCGAATATCATTGCACACGGAGAAGGACCCCTTTGGAAATGGACGACTCATGAGCATTTTTGAAAGCCTTTTCTAGGACATACATTTTTGCCTACAAACTTCTGCCATGTGTAAAATTTGCATTGCCACAGACACAAGGGCTTCTCTCTGCGTCGATTAAGTGTAACTGTGAAATTGTTATGAATGTAAATATAATTATACAACTGTAATTATTATTGCTATAATGTTCATACAACCAAATGGAACAAAATTAACAACATTATGTGTGCACAAATTATAAATTCAGTTTTATCATTACATCGTTAATTCATGGAACATTTTTTGCTCGAAATATGCCAGTCAGTTAGTCCATTAAAACATAATTTACGGATACGGAATGCTCCGTCATACAATTTTTTTAGAAAGTGCGTTGTAAACTACAAAGAAGCTACATTCAGTAAGCTGCGGCTGATTCCTTATGCAACACTTGTCACTGTTTTCGATTATTTGAGGAAATTTGCAACTTCATATATAGAGTGCAGGGTTAGTTGGGGACACATGCGAGGATTAAGGTTTTATGTTCGGTCGTTCTGTGATGTGGTCGTTTGGTAGAGTACGCCCAACTTGCACTACAGGCGTTACAAGTTCTAACTCAATCAGCTGTACTGCGTTCTGAAGTTCGACATTGCTCCACGTCAGTAGAGTTTGGTAGAGTATGCCCGACTTGCACTACAGGTGTTACAAGTTCTAACTTGACGCATTCTGCGTCCCTATATTTTATTCGTGAGAACACATGCTCTGGCTAAGCTCGCAGGCGGACGACCGACAGTAAAGATTAAGGGTTAGCGGACGTGCCGGAAGAGTGACGCCAGGAGGGCGCGACCGCGCCTCGCAGCTACAAAGGCGTGCTACCAAAGGTTTCTGCACGTGCACCTGTTCCTGCACGTGCAGACGACATCCGGAGACAACGGAAGGCACCAGGGCGCGGACACAGCTGCATTTTGCAGCTGCCCAAGGGACACCGAGATCCCACCACCAGCTGCGTCTGTCCTGGGCTTGTACCGCAATAAACCATGAGAGCATTTAGCGGGCGTGCTGGGATATAGCAGCACGATATCCGGAGGCAGGAGAACCACACGTGCGCCGAACCAAGAGGGCACCCAAGAGTTCCCGCACGTGCAGAACGGAACAATAAACTTCCAGGCCAGAATCAAGGGGCGACGCCAGGCTGGCTGCGGACCACAGGAGCAGCAGCCATGTGTTTTACGACCCAGGGGGACGACCAGCACCCCGGGCCACGTGCAGAGACAGGGCAAGTTGAATATGGTGATGGAGCTTACAAAACCACGAGAAGGAGGGAGGAACGTTTCAGTCAGTCGAGGATCGAGCAGTCAGGCAGTCAGTGGGAGTCAGTCGAGGATCGAGAATGCATCAAGAGGTAGACCTCAGTCGGAGGCCGTCAAACGGGACGTACGGCGGGAAGAATCCGAGAAAACTCAAGGCAGTCGGCCAACGGAAACCGAGGAGGACGGAGCGAATCCGCAAGCAGACGACAACGGCAGCCGGCCATCGTCAGACGCAGAGTACTGCGTGTACCCGAGAAGGAGGAACTTCGAGGCCAGGCTCCGAGATGCCCACCAAGTGCGAGAGGAGTTCCAAGTCGCCAGCCGAGGGAAGACAGCGCCGCAGTGTCAGATAAGTAGTTCTACACCAGGTGTGAAGAATCCTGCCCCCTTCCCCCCACGACGCCAATCGCGGCGTCAAACCATACGTAGCCTACATAGAAAAAGGGGAGGGGAGTTTGTCTCGTGAGTTCATGTAACAGTTAACCTGTTCAAGCAACAATTAAACTCGATTATGTGAACTCGCAAATAAAGTGTAATTTATTAGTAAATTGGACCTAGAGACAACAGTGTCGACGTATTCCTACGCCCTATCACTGAGGGCTAGCATCAAGTGCTGGCGCCTCACGCCGCAGAGCAGATTCCTACTTCCAAACTTCAGAATTGGCAGGTATCAAACTAAATCAGCTGTATTGCATTCTGAAGTTGGACATTGCTCCAAGTCAATAGAGTTTTGCCGCGAATTACGGGAAATTTCTCTCGTACCACTATAATACTACTGACGATTTCAGTAGTTAAAGTACACTAATTTGAGTCAGTTAGATTGCCGAAAATAATTTTTATACTTCAAGCGTTTGTGTACTTTGGTGATACATCACACTGAAAAAAAGAGCGAAATGGGGACAGCTGGATTTTAAACCAACAACTTAATTAATTATTTTACCAGAATGTTTTACATAAAGTTTTAAAGCAGTACATAAGTAACATATTTTATTACAACAGAAAGTAACTTTTTATATAGCCAGTAAAACAAAGATATTTTATATGACTTTAGTAGGTGCCACAGTTATAATTGTATAATAAAGTTCAAATTCAAGAACAGCTATAATATAAACCTTATCTTCTAGTGGACCAAGTATCAGGTTCCAAAGATTTTCTCTTATGACATTTCTAGGAAATAAATCCATAAGCTTAAATAAACCTTCGGGTTTAAATAATTTTCCCATATTTGTTGCACCATATTTTATTAGAAATCTTATTTATTAAAAAAAGGTGTTCAGAATATTTTTTGTACTGATTAGGATTTTTAAGCAGTTGCTATTATGTTACAAATATACTGTCTCACACAGAATATCCTTGCACTCTTAAACATGAATTACTAAGCAAATCACACGAAAATATGTAACGGAATGAAAATTATATTCAATTTTTATGGCATGACAACTGCTCTCTGTCCGAACGTAGTACTTATAGCCAATCATAGAAATAGTAACCGAATCCTGAGTAGCCCTGCTGGAAAACCAAGTGACTGAATGTTCACTACCACACTAGCCAACATCGACAGAAATGTACCGTGTATCTACACAGCGTACAAAATATCANTCAATTTTTATGGCATGACAACTGGTCTCTGTCCGAACGTAGTACTTATAGCCAATCATAGAAATAGTAACCGAATCCTGAGTAGCCCTGCTGGAAAACCAAGTGACTGAATGTTCACTACCACACTAGCCAACATCGACAGAAATGTACCGTGTATCTACACAGCGTACAAAATATCATGGAAGCAAAATATTTTTGAAATATGTAGAACTAGCTGTGCTTGCGGCTCCACTCGCGTGGACAACAGAATTATTGTTTATGTTTTTTTCATTAAACATTTCTTATGACATTTTTAAATAAAAATTCAATATTTAATTGGGAAACCACAGCTTGAATTTTACGTATTTATTTATTGAGATATTAAATGGTAAAAACCCTTCTTAGCACTGCTCCGTTATAGATAGAAATATGCTACCATGGAGTTTTTTTAGGTCTTCAAATTCTACACAATTCTTTACTACATATTGTTATATCTTTAACGGTTTAAACCGCGCATTACAAGAGAGCGAACTGGCGGTAAACTTTTTTTCGACTTGATTCACTATTATCGTCACTGCTTATTCCTTATGTTACTTTACGTAACAAAATATACTTAAAAATCTGGCCAGCGAACGTAGCTATGAATTAAAAAAACACGTAAATTGCATAAGTGGTTCTCGAATTATAAGTGTACTAACAGACAGACAGAGAGACGTTGAGTTTTATAATATATATAGATGACACACACTAATTATTTGTGTTTTAGGAGAAAACAGACAAAATATTTGTAGAAGAAGCACATGTATGATATTAACTCGCAATATTGTCAATTCGCAAAATCACTGGTCGTATGCCATAGTGAGTGAAATCACAATATTTCAGGTAAAGTTTGAAGTGATCACAATAGCACAGTGAAATTATAAATATTCTCTCATAAATTATAACAGGAACGTTTCCAGAATTAATTAGTTAGACCTAACATTTTAATGAATACGCCCTGCATTAACATAAGAGCAGAATCGCCTGCTACTAGATATGAAAAAAAAAACTGACCCACTTCAGAAGCGGCTAACTGACACATACCTAAAGCTCGATTACCCAGACAATTGTATGAAAAAACTTACAATTTGCTTAACTCACAAAACTTTCATATCCTTATTTACAACATATCTTGTAACCACACACGTTCTTTATTAATTATTTTGAGATCATTCAAGCCAGAATATTATAACACCCGTAAAGCAAGATATGCATAATTCACCATGAATTAGTGCAAATCTGCTATTCATTAATTGCTTAAAATCATAAAAATTACTGTAAATTCTTATATATGTTGTTTGCAAACTTCGTAGAACGATATACATAATTCATTCAGGTGACCACCTTGCTGGAGTCGTGCATGACTGAGTGATAGAAGCATGGGAGCGTTAAGGACTACCCAGGCACGTGAATCAATTCTCTCATCGCGTCTACGCACAAGACACCGAACTGACGTGCAATATTTCATACGACAACACGCTTCTATGAGACTTTCCGTGACGTCCATTCCATTTATAATTTACAGGGAAAATAATAATTTCACCCATTATAATTTTAATAAAATTAACATACTTTAAAGAAAAACGGGGCAACTGAAAAATGTTTACACTCGTCTAGCGTTTCAGAAATTCGGTTAATAAGCAGAATTCCTTTTGGCACGCAGGGCAGTTTCTGAAGAATACGTTTTTTTCCGAAGCTTTGCACTCCGTATGATGGTATAGGTGGACGGCAAACATAAGAACTATCAAAAACTCTCATTTAAATTCGCATTTAACGCCAAAAAGTAAACAGAATTTTAAGGACAAGAACGAGTTTTCATTCTTGCACATGAATATACTATAATTAAAATATGCTTAGTTATTTATGTTTGGCTTAATTTTTCGTTGACGGCTAGGTCAGCAGAATGGAATTTATTCTGTAGCACGATGAGAATCAGGGAAATAATCGGCCATTGACTCTATTAAAGAACCAACTCAACATTCGCCAATGCCAGTTAATTTCCCATTCGAGATATGTCTGTAACTGGTTTAGCCTGTAAATAACCTGCTGACGAGATGTAAAGCCTCAAATAAAAACTATTATTTTCCATACTAGGTGCAACTCGAAGCCTACGCAGGGACAGTGTACAAGAACACTTTCAACCACACCAAATGTCACGTAAATGCCATGACCAGCAGTTACACGTTAACGTCGTCTCAGATTTGTGCGAATACTTCCTTGGACCACAGAACCATTGACGTCAGTGCCACAAGCAACTGGACAAAAATCAATCACACAGTCGACGTACGCAGTGATGGGTGAGTTTAACATAGTGTTTTGTTGGCTGCATTTCTTATTTATCTGCTGTTGTTAATGCCACTGAACATCAAGGAGTCTTTTTTTAATACAAAATTTTTTTTTGAGGGATTAGTCTGCACCTGTTTCAACGAACCATCTCAGTATTCGCTTGGAGTAATTTCGGAAAACCATGGAAAGCCGAAATAAGGATGGCCAGGCCGGGAATTGAACCCAGGTCCTCCCGAATGTGAGTCCAGTGGTTAACCGCTGTGCCATGTCGCTGTATGCTCGTTAACATTCATCTTAATACGAGTGTAGCATAATTTTTTTGTATGTCTATCGTAAATCGTATATCGTGCGGAATGATTTAGAAGAAGTTTGTAACCCTGGAAGTTATATGTTGTATAGTTTCTTGTTTAAAACTCATTGCATAAAATGGCGCAAACAGCGCGCATTTATTCCATTTCAACCTCGTATGTCTGTAAAAAAAAATGCGCAGTCAGCTGTAGTTAGGTCAATTAAAGTTTCCGATATTAGCAAGAACTTCACCAGAAACACAGTGTGTCTTGCGTGTCGAGGACGACTGACCACAAAACATAATGAAAATATCTTGTTTTTCAATCATACTGACACAATTTTGAAACAATTTACTCTTCCGTAATGCCCGTATTAGTTACGCTGAGTAGGATCAATAAACCTTTCCCTTTTAAGTATCATACCTAAAGCGTGGTGTGAATGTTACCACCATGAGCTTTAGAGATTAGAAAAACTGACCACCTAGAAATATTTGTAAGATTAAAAAAAAATCATGTCCATTTCATAAAGTCTTTGTGGACACATTTTTCTAAATACCTGAAACCGTTAGATCAGCGCATGTACTCGATGTGCCGACACTTTAAGAGACAAGGATATTAATATGTTGTCGGTTAGCTTCTGATGTAACCATCATCTAAGATGTAAAACGATGTTAAAGAATGCTTAAGTGCCGACACCTGCTGCGTTTTCCCTAGGGAAGAAGGCATATGGTGAAAGTTACACCCACATAAGCTCTTATCTGCTCTCTATATTGTGTAAATAATGACTCATCGCCCAAGTCATCAATGAACTTCAACTTAGAACTCATTCCTTTCATAGATGTGTAGGCTTGTGTGGTAGCTAGCATCTGTGTCTGACCGGGTACGAACCAAATTTAAGTTTGTGATATTGTTTCTTTTTGTTAAATAGCAAATGTTGCTTACTCTTTACAACTGCAGTATAAATGAAACCTCGTTCTTCTTAATTTTATTTGNTTTGTTAAATAGCAAATGTTGCTTACTCTTTACAACTGCAGTATAAATGAAACCTCGTTCTTCTTAATTTTATTTGTTGTTTAAATTTAATGTGTGGAAGAAACAATTGGTCTAAGGATACCTTCAATTTGATGGTTAAAAAATGTTAGTATAACTGATTTTGTTTGATGCATCATAACTTTTTGAAGACTGAAAGTTTGTTTGAACGTGTGTATTACCTTTTAATCTGATATTGAGATTTTCTAAATGCTCCCAGTTTTACAGTTCTTCGACGAGTAGCCAGAGTTCTCAATTAGTCTATGTCATCAGTACATTAGTGTTTTCTACGAAAGGCCGATTTTCAGTGTGATGGCTTGCCACATGAAATATAAATTACGAGAGAGAATGGGAAGTTAATTCATTTGGTTATATTAACTCGCAAAATTCTGGGACCGAAAGTAAACAAATATAAATTCAGTGAGTATATACCATTATGATTTAATTGACATAATCATATGACCAATTGAAGAACTGTCACAAATTATCATCCAAGGACAAAACAGGAAATTCATTAAAGAACGACGCGAGATATGTGACATATCAGCTGCTGCCATTAGGAGCACTGTTCCATCTACGATAACACAATCCTCGGCGAATAGTTTTAATTATTGGATGTTAGTGAATTTTAAATTTTTATGTAATCGTGACTTGATAATACAGGCTTTCTCGTTCGGTGATCAATTTAATAATTTTGAAACAATTGATAGCTTATGTATGTGTGTCTTTCTTATGGAAAATATAAAGTCATGTCCCACATGGTAGAATAAACTTAATACTTAATTTTTAATTTTAAAAAAATTTTATGCAACATATAAATATTAATTAGATTATACATACGGTTGTGATAAGCAACAAGTTATCGTATCATAAGGGAAAGGCCTTGTTTAATTTGCGCACTACCACAAGCACCATAGCCAAATTTTAGTGTATCCATCAGCTAACGTTGCTAGTATCATTTCTCGAACTTTAACGAATGTTAATGGCCATAGTTTCTCATATTGTTCTCCTACTGTGTTAACTGTCGTTTAAAAACTAATTTCTACATGGAAAGATGTTTCTATAAAAATTATTCTTGAACAGTTTACAAATTGTTACATGAGTCTTCTACTGTAAATATATTTCGTATGCTTGCAAACCGTTTGGAAACTGTTTTCGTACAAAAGGGAAATAACTACGTAACAATTTCAGGTGTATCTGGAGAAAGGTAAGTACAGTGTTGTTTGTTTTAAAATTGAATGAAAAACATGCAACAATGTGTGCAGCCTGTGCGTGCTCGGCCATCTGTGTGCTCAGCAACCAGGTAGGACAAACACCCCAGTTTTTGGACAAAACAATGTTCGACTTTCTCAAATGTCAATAGTTCTAATATAAACTTTTGTGTCCAAGCCACAGATTGTTTTTTGCATGATAGGTCACATTATGTGCTAACCGTATTGTTAGATATAAGGCGTGAAGATGGTGTTAGTTTCAAAAATTTAACCATGATAAGTCTGCGAGATTTTGAGATTATGTTATAAATGGTGGCATTCTTCGAGTCTACCAACGCCTTATCCTAGACACGCGTACTACAGGATGATTCTAATATCATGGGACAAACATTGAGGGGTAATAGAGCTCACTAAAACAAACAATTACTGTATAAGAATATATGAACGGAAGTGACGCGTTGAGGCACAAACACAAAAACATAACACATTAACGGAAACATAAAATGTTCATTAGCAGCATACTTAACGAGTGATTCCATACAGAAAATGTTAAAACAGTTGCTGGAAATGCCACCACCAACAGTCACGCATGCTTGGTGACCTCTACATATGGCGTGATTGGCTGACAATGGTGGCGTGCGTGAAATACCCGGCGTATTTGAATCTGTTCGCTAATCACTCCACCGACTCTAAAGTCCATACGGTATAAGAAGTCCACTTTCTGACAGTCAGTGAGTGGCAAATTGACGTATACGAAACAAACAAAGTGCCATTTACAAAATCCTGTATCAGCTGATGCACGAACGAACAAAAGTTAAAATTACGTTGTACATTCTGAGTGCACTGCCGATGCACATCACAAAAGCAGAAAATACGCGGATAAAAAGAGTTTTTACATTTATTAATACATTTTATTTTACAAGGTCGCAAAAAAATGGTCGTTAGTGTTAAAAACTAAACTTCGTGATAATGTAGTTATGTATAGGTGTTCAAAATGAAAAGTACAATAGAAAGATACGACATGGAAAAGTTTTCTGAAGTTCTGCTTACTTCAGAAAGCTTTTTCACGTCATATCATCCCTCTCCAACCTCGCTTTCAACACGTCCTTGACATTAATTCCAAAAGCATAAAGAAATATTGCATAATCTTGTTGAATTATTTTTTCTAATAATTTGACGAAACGACACGAATTTGAAATATATTTCCAGCCTATAATATAAGAACTATCAACTTTAAAAAAGAAGCTTTCTGTTGACCAAAAAAAAAGTTGCTCAAACTTCGCCATGACATGCTGTGCGCGCCATCTGTAGAATATTATGCGAGGTATAACCAGCCAGAAATGAACCAATTTCCTGCGCGATATATAACGAATTTACAAACAGATGCCAATAGTTATATTTTTCCACGAGCTCTGCATAATTTCTAAAGTAATATTTATTTCATGAACAACGATTTGGAGTACAAGTAATCTATATTCGGCCGGTAATCGTTTGTCTACGTAAATTATACGTCATATTGTTCTCTCGAAACCCATATCCTTGTTGCCGTAGAAAGTGAGACACGCGTGAATCGTTTTTAAGCAATTCTAATGTTATTCCAGGTCACATATTTCCAACTCGAATATATTAGCTATAACGTCCAAAGTGTGATAATAGATACAACAGACCGTCTCGCAAATGTTAACCCAAATTCACTATCTCGGACAAATTAAAAAAGAGTTANTGATACAACAGACCGTCTCGCAAATTTTAACCCAAATTCACTATCTCGGACAAATTAAAAAAGTGTTAGCAAATATTTAATTATTTGCAACATTTCATATTTTTACTTCTATAAACTACTTATTTTTTTAGACAGATGTAAGTCTTAAAATATCTTAAAATTTGTTTAGCATACAGTACAATGGCAAGTGGATTAGCTGACAGCGTGTTGATAAAAAAATACAGCCCAGACTTGACGGACCAGCTGATGCGGAAGGATACGTAGTCAGATGTAAACAGTGGCGCTACTTTCGCAGACCTTTCAGAAAGTGGCCTTCTTTTACAGTATGGACTATAACAAGCTTGCATTACTGTCGGTGGTAGCAATTTTGAGCAATTATAATAAACATTGCTGTTAAAAGGCATTTAGCGGCGACGTTGTAAATAAACGATGTGTCGCATTTCATATGATATTTTTGTGTTTGTGCCTCAACGCGTCACTCCCGCCCATATATATTCCTATACAATAACTGTTTGTTTTAGTGATCTCTACCACCCCTCAATGTTTGTCCCATGATTTTAGAATCGTTCTGTATATAGTTCAATGAAAAAAATACAGATCACTAGCGAACGCTTCTTCTTCTAGGAGCATCTCAAACAGAAAGGCAGTCTGGACACAACGCGGTGTAAAACATGTTTGTAGTGTTTAGGAAATAGTTTAGGAACAGTCTGGAAACTGTTTGTGAAGCATTTACAAACTGTTTGAAAACAGCATGAATCAGTTTTAAAACGTACCTGCAATATGTTTTCTATAGTACATTTACTGTTATTTCCAACTTTTCTAAAGTCCTACTAAAATTGTACTTTCAGGCTACTCCTCCGCCTCATGCAAACCAAGCTTAACTAAGTCTGTGAAACTACACCAAAGGAGACAGCGCACCGCATTCGTGCGCACTCTATTTAATAATATTTTCCTAGAAAACTATTTCTTATTATGTACTACCAACACACCTCTATTGTCCCTGTTTTTTTTTATTCCCATTAACTATACGTGGAGAATTAAAATTTATTTATCATATATACTTAGAAGTGCATTAAAACCAAAAACTTTAATCTAAACAGAAACATATAATGCTTGTGATACATTGAGTATTTAGGAGTCAACTAAACACGTCATACTGGGGTCGTTTATGAAAGGTTTGTTTAAAAGCGTGTGAAGACGCCGCGAATAGACTATGGTGGACGAGGCAGTGAAGTATGATGCGTGTGGTTGCAGGCACTGGAGCTTCTCCGTGTCGTGCCCCGGCGCCGACTGCTGTTTGGTCAATGAGCTGGTCGTTGTTGCGCAGAGGATGTTCCTGACATCGCCACGACACCTCGTCCGTGACATCATCAACACGTACGCCCTCGCCATCCCTAAGTTTGATACTAGTCATCGACTAGTATCTCCGCTCCAAAAAAATGTGTAATCCACCAAACCTGTTAAAATAAAACTGAATACCGAACCGCATGACTGTTTTTTTTTTTAACTGTATGCATTTACAATAACTTAAAACCTGAATCCAAAACCACAATGATTTACTCTTTATAGTGTAAAATATATGAAATTACACTGCTTCTTTTAATGGTTACAAGTAAACTCATTTTTCTTCTTATTTTCATATATTGGTACGTTATTATAAAATAGTATACGAAAGTGAGATGCCGAATCGTAATGTAAATTTAAATCCTTCGTCTTTTAAAGACCTGCATCTGAAGAAGACTGTTTCTCTGCTCCTCTGTCCTGTTTATTATCGTTTAATTATTTGTTTATCTAAAAAAATTAATTGTGCATTTTGCTGTACACCAGTGAAT
The DNA here is from genome assembly GCA_002778355.1 of Clitarchus hookeri. Classification (NCBI taxonomy): domain Eukaryota; kingdom Metazoa; phylum Arthropoda; class Insecta; order Phasmatodea; family Phasmatidae; genus Clitarchus; species Clitarchus hookeri. Next base: position 75,661 of record NQII01007500.1, read on the forward strand.
GCGAAGGTAGAATATATTACTAGGTCTCACTGGGCCACCGGTGTGTAGCTAACTTCCAGCTTCTCAACTAGAAGAGCCGGGTTCGATTCCTAGTGGAGTTCCTCCCGGATTTTCGCTCGAGGGAATCGTGCCGGACAGTGCCGCTGATTGGTAAGTTTTCTCGGGGATCTCACGCTCTAAACTACATTAAGAGGTAAACACTCATAAGCAGTGAAATTTAACTACACAAATCAGAGTAAATGGCTGCACTTATAATCGGTGGAATATACCACTTGTTGTTCCAGTGAAACCAGTTCACTGATTGAATAAGTGAAGGGCGGTGACATAAATATAGATATTATCGAAGTTAACCACATAATTACGATAAATGAACTTGCTTCCGATTGTCACTATTGATGATGTGCAGTTGATACTACATAAAAATTAAGTGAAAATCGCGCGGTATCCAGGTTTTGAAGCTACAGTTACCTGTTTCTACCCCGACACCCTACCAAGAGAGCTACGAAGCCGATGCATTACGAAGAGTGGAAATTTGTTACATTACCTGTATTGAAAAATATGTGATTTAAATGTTACGCAGTTTCTTGTTTACTTTCGTTCATATGTTAACATTATGGTTCTTGATACAGATATTACGTATGAATACACTCACTTCACAAATTTTTGCAGTTTAAACTTCTTAAACCGAGCGCTTTCATGTTTACGTGAAAACAAAATAAAGTCTTGAAAATTAAATTAATAATGNGTTTAAACTTCTTAAACCGAGCGCTTTCATGTTTACGTGAAAACAAAATAAAGTCTTGAAAATTAAATTAATAATTTATTATGTTACCTGGTCAAATGGCGTTATAAAAGAAAAAACCCACATTTTAAAAAGGAAATTTACGGTTTCTAATAGTTTATATTGGGTTATTTTATCTGAAATACACTGTTTAACTAAGCCATCAGTTAAAAAGCAAATCACTGAAAAACAACAAATGAAATTGTTAATTAATTTGTGAAAAATGTCACAAAATAAATAAATGGAGAAGAAAAACTGCATTTTATCACTAACTAGTCAGCTAANGTTTAAACTTCTTAAACCGAGCGCTTTCATGTTTACGTGAAAACAAAATAAAGTCTTGAAAATTAAATTAATAATGTATCATGTTACCTGGTCAAATGGCGTTATAAAAGAAAAAACCCACATTTTAAAAAGGAAATTTACGGTTTCTAATAGTTTATATTGGGTTATTTTATCTGAAATACACTGTTTAACTAAGCCATCAGTTAAAAAGCAAATCACTGAAAAACAACAAATGAAATTGTTTATTAATTTGTGAAAAATGTCACAAAATAAATAAATGGAGAAGAAAAACTGCATTTTATCACTAACTAGTCAGCTAANATTAATTTGTGAAAAATGTCACAAAATAAATAAATGGAGAAGAAAAACTGCATTTTATCACTAACTAGTCAGCTAAATCGACGGAAGTGACTGCGGAATAAGTCATGCGGCGTAAACTGATTTAAACAGTGAAATTCTCACTGATTCAGATTCACAGTGCACGTTTCCCCCGCTCTTGCATTCCGGCGCTGCTTCATACTCACCACAATCATCCTCACCGCCTCTCAGGACCTCACTGTTAAGAGCAGTCTTAATATCTGCATGTCTCTCCTAGCTGGGTCCCATCTTCATTTTAAAGGTAATGTTCTTCTATGAATTGATAATTCTTAATGTAAGGGAATCCCAATATTGTATGGTCAAAACCGTCACGCAATATTTTATGTTTTAGGAATTCGATTGACTGCAAAACCTAGGTAAATCCTGTACACAGGAATTGGGATGCATTGGTGGGAAATGGCAATATCGGTATGATTATGTTCGAAGTGACCGCGTAATTATAAATGTAGTAAAATTTTTTAATCATTTTAAGGGTTTTATATAATTTCCGATATAAAATACAAGCTATAAGTGAGTCGTGTTTATCCAGTATACCAGGCAAACCATTTCCGTGGTATCTTTATTAACACACATCAACGTCCTAAAGGTCCACAACTATACCAGGAATTACACCGTACTGTACTACGTTCATTGTTGGCTGGCAGTCAGCCAGTAAGGTGCCAAGTTCAGAGTATTCTAACCTTAAGTAATTTTTTTGCTAAGCATGATTTATATTCCATCGTGTTAATTTGCTATGTCGTAAAAATATTCTAGTGTTTTATTCACGAAAATGTTTGTTTATGAGTCGTATTGTTCAGGTACAATCATAATGAAAAATTTTAAAACAGTGAATCTATATTCACACGATTTTCGTCTTCATGTGTCGGGATATTTCCAAATTTTTTTCGCCCGAGCAACACCCGGGCATATTCCTGAAAGTATTAGTGGAACAAAAATTTCAAAATTATATGCGTATTAATTTTGTAATCACTAATCTCCATCTGAATTCCACAATTTCGTTGCTGATGACTTCTCTTTCGCTGTATTTTTATAAGTTTCAAGAATTAAGTATTATTTTTTACGTTATGGATTTTAATTTATATGAGATATTGACACAGGAACTTATAAAATTAGAAAAATTTTCATAAATAATTTGTATCGAAAAAAAATTGCTTACAACAAAAATATGGAAGACTGGTATTGTTAATATTGACAGTTGTTAACAAAATTAAAAGTCAACTGTCTCTTACANACAACAAAAATATGGAAGACTGGTATTGTTAATATTGACAGTTGTTAACAAAATTAAAAGTCAACTGTCTCTTACCCAACGAGTAGGAAAAAAATTCTTTTACACTGGTATGTTACAGCGTAGTTCTATATGTACAGAAAATTTCCTTGTTTACCTTATTACTGTGGAAGGATAAGACGCTCAAATCCTAGGATTGACAATTAAAATAATCAGTTTATATTCCAGTGAAAATATATAAGTCCGAAGGCTGAGATTTCCCAATAACTTTTCTAACAGTATTTATTATATATTTGGATTAAAAATTTAATTTAATATCGTAATGAAAAGGTTTTTTTCCTTAAGTTTAAACATTTTGCCTTTGTATTAATTTTTATATCTGGTTATACTAAGAATTTGTAAAATAATGTGCCACGGTTAAGGCAAACTAGGTGTAATTAAATTTAAAAAAAGAATTCTATAAACTGTAATTGAGTTTATAATATTTCTTAAAAAAATAACCAAAATTGAGCAGCCTCGAAAACATGAAATTGCTTTTAAAGTGTCTCTAGCATGCTCCTGAATCATCACACAACAGCATACTGGTGTAAGTTTAGTCATCTTTAATTTAAAATGCAGTAATGGTTCGGAGTGTGGAGATATTTTGGGGGCTCTTAACAACGAGGGTCGATGAGGGTGAAGTGAGGTGAGTATGGAGCAGCACCGGAATGCAAGGGCGGCGGAAACGGGATATCCCCGAGAAAGCCCGCCTACCAGCGACATCGTCCGGCATGATTCCCACGTGCTAATATCCGTGAGCGACACCGCCGGGAATCGAACCCGGTTCACCTGGGTGAGAGACGAGGAGTCTGAACACTACATCACCGCGTTTTTAATGCGAAAGTAACAAGTATGTGTTTTAAATAAGTACAAAAATCAAGAGCATTTGGAATTAATATGTTTTAGATATTGCTTAATACTTATATTTTTATAGCATTGTAAGTAAAATTCGAATGTGTTTTTAGTTGGTACTTTTGCTAACCATAACATTTTTTGGAANTATTTTTATAGCATTGTAAGTAAAATTCGAATGTGTTTTTAGTTGGTACTTTTGCTAACCATAACATTTTTTGGAAACAAACATACTTATTTTCTTACAGGGATCACGCAATAATATTGCATTAAACACAATGAATTATCTAAAATGGCAGAGTAAAAAAAAAAAAACCTGTGTACGCTGTTGGAGTACATGCGACTGGAGGTTAATATTATGACGTCTGCATGACGTTGGGGCGCTGGGACCTCCACGCACTAACTTATTCTCGACTCGCTTAGTTTTTATACATTTGGCTAGAGGAGGGATATCCACGTATGTAATCTGTAGGTTCAGTTGGGTACAGGACTGCAAGTGGTTTTTCAATGGAAAGTTAATGCCAANACAACAAAAATATGGAAGACTGGTATTGTTAATATTGACAGTTGTTAACAAAATTAAAAGTCAACTGTCTCTTACACAACGAGTAGGAAAAAAATTCTTTTACACTGGTAAGTTACAGCGTAGTTCTATATGTACAGAAAATTTCCTTGTTTACCTTACTACTGTGGAAGGATAAGATGCTCAAATCCTAGGATTGACAATTAAAATAATCAGTTTATATTCCAGTGAAAATATATAAGTCCGAAGGCTGAGATTTCCCAATAACTTTTCTAACAGTATTTATTATATATTTGGATTAAAAATTTAATTTAATATCGTAATGAAAAGGTTTTTTTCCTTAAGTTTAAACATTTTGCCTTTGTATTAATTTTTATATCTGGTTATACTAAGAATTTGTAAAATAATGTGCCACGGTTAAGGCAAACTAGGTGTAATTAAATTTAAAAAAAGAATTCTATAAACTGTAATTGAGTTTATAATATTTCTTAAAAAAATAACCAAAATTGAGCAGCCTCGAAAACATGAAATTGCTTTTAAAGTGTCTCTAGCATGCTCCTGAATCATCACACAACAGCATACTGGTGTAAGTTTAGTCATCTTTAATTTAAAATGCAGTAATGGTTCGGAGTGTGGAGATATTTTGGGGGCTCTTAACAACGAGGGTCGATGAGGGTGAAGTGAGGTGAGTATGGAGCAGCACCGGAATGCAAGGGCGGCGAAACGGGATATCCCCGAGAAAGCCCGCCTACCAGCGACATCGTCCGGCATGATTCCCACGTGCTAATATCCGTGAGCGACACCGCCGGGAATCGAACCCGGTTCACCTGGGTGGGAGACGAGGAGTCTGAACACTACATCACCGCGTTTTTAATGCGAAAGTAACAAGTATGTGTTTTAAATAAGTACAAAAATCAAGAACATTTGGAATTAATATGTTTTAGATATTGCCTAATACTTTTATTTTTATAGCATTGTAAGTAAAATTCGAATGTGTTTTTAGTTGGTACTTTTGCTAACCATAACATTTTTTGGAAACAAACATACTTATTTTCTTACAGGGATCACGCAATAATATTGCATTAAACACAATGAATTATCTAAAATGGCAGAGTAAAAAAAAAAAAAACCTGTGTACGCTGTTGGAGTACATGCGACTGGAGGTTAATATTATGACGTCTGCATGACGTTGGGGCGCTGGGACCTCCACGCACTAACTTATTCTCGACTCGCTTAGTTTTTATACATTTGGCTAGAGGAGGGATATCCACGTATGTAATCTGTAGGTTCAGTTGGGTACAGGACTGCAAGTGGTTTTTCAATGGAAAGTTAATGCCACACCTAGTTTAACCCATCAAAGAAAAATAGTTAAATCATGCATTTTCTTTTAAAGAGTAAAACAGTGTAAGTTAATAAGCTTCAAAATCCTCAATTTAATTGTTACAAAATAATGCAATAAATTGTATAAATAGGAATANAGTGTAAGTTAATAAGCTTCAAAATCCTCAATTTAATTGTTACAAAATAATGCAATAAATTGTATAAATAGGAATATGGTAAGAACAATCAAAGTTCTCAACAAACTATCTAAGAATGATAACTTGTGTAACAAATGTTGAAAGCAATTAAAAATCTGAAGTCACAGTAAAAAAATGTAACGCAACAATAAAGGTTAATAAACATTTTCATCAGTAACACGTGATAGCTTCGGCATTATTTTGTATAACGCAACATAAGAGGGCAAGTACGAATCGAGAGCTCGTAAAGCAAGAACAAAACCGTCGAACCGTTTTTCCGAGCCAGAAATGCCACTAAATTCCGGCGAAAGTTCTTTACATTACCCTATCCCCAACTCAAATTTAACAGACTAAATTTTAACTTAGCTTAAAGAGAGAAACTGCCACCATATACCGTGATAAATAACAACTCCTGTGCTTGGCAAAGTACCTACCTACTAGCATCATTCCGCAATATCTAAGCCAGGAATTNCTACTATCATCATTCCGCAATATCTAAGCCAGGAATTAACATGACCAGCCAAGCAGGTGTAACAATAGTGTCTGTTCCAGGAGTNGCAAAGTACCTACCTACTAGCATCATTCCGCAATATCTAAGCCAGGAATTAACATGACCAGCCAAGCAGGTGTAACAATAGTGTCTGTTCCAGGAGTGATGGAAAGTATCTACGTTAGCCAACCCAGGTATCATCGAGGACCAACTCCATGGGAAGAGTTTTCGCTTCGCCTAAGTAAGGNGTGATGGAAAGTATCTACGTTAGCCAACCCAGGTATCATCGAGGACCATCTCCATGGGAAGAGTTTTCGCTTCGCCTAAGTAAGGCAAGCACTCCTCTCAAGTATCTGGCTAGCTCTATACAGCGGTCAACAAAGAATTTTTCTCTAACCGAAGAAGTCGGGAACTGCAAACGCGTGAGCGCCGCTGGACTCAGCGAAGTATGTGGTGTCCAAACTTTGGTGTGGCCCTACGGCAAAGAGATCCACTTTCGCAACGTGAGAGACAGGCATAACTGAGCACTAACTTGCGTCCTATCAGAACAAACACCCGGATTCCACGTTTATCCGCGTCATAGGTGTTCGTAGCTCACAGCACCCGCGCCTCAGCACGTGATGCTATACTGCAAACTGCCCACACCTAGCTGTTTCACTTGGCGAGTGCAAGTATATTAAGGCTTAACTGCAAACTCACATAAACCAGTAAAATATTTCGACATCNCTGTTTCACTTGGCGAGTGCAAGTATATTAAGGCTTAACTGCAAACTCACATAAACCAGTAAAATATTTCGACATATCCTGCTGATAATACAAAATACTACTTCACACAGTGGCTTTCGTAATATTTGTGCCCTATTAAAATATAAAGTTTTATTCCAAAACTCATATTTTGAAATATTAGTTCCATCATTAAAAATTTCCATCCGTAGCAACATACATTTTTGAGATATGCCTGGTCATGAATGGATATGGTTCTGCAAACTATGTTATGCCTTCAACTTTACTAATCGCATCACAACTAACATTGGTAGACATATGCCTTTCTTTGTTTATCCCCTAAAATATATTATAAGAAAGTAATTGTAAACTCTGGATACTACTGTTATACATCAAAATAAAATACAAAAAATATTCACAGGTAAACATACTATAAAGCCACCGTTAAATTCGAGTATTATAAACCCCAAAAATTTCAGAACTAAAATAATGTTATTATTTAATAACATGCATATTTAAAAGTACTTCCCCAACAATAACGCAGAATTAAAGAAATTGGCTCGCACCGCTATTGCGGTAACAAGCCTTTCGTACGAGTGAAGTTGTAAGTTAAACATACAATCCATAAAGTAAGATTTGCAGTTTTTAACATAAACAAATTTATCCACTGCTTTCTTGTTCAAGGCCAGTTATACAATGACGAACGCTTACGAAAACTGACAAGAAATACATTTTATTTGGAAGTCACTTTAACTCGACAATCGCACATTTATCAAAACTGTACACATTTTACAACGAACAACTGCGTATAGTTCTCTATTTTTTGCAAATTTAAAATTGTTAAGTATCTCATTTCAGGGGTAAGGTTCTACTACAGTTCCTTAAAATATATAATTAAAGGCTATTCACGGTAAAGCGAGCACATTTGAAAGCCCTCTCATTTGTAATAATAGTCAATATATATTTTAGTCTTAGACGTAAACTTCCTAGTGTGGTAGAATAAACATACTGTGTTTATTACTTACAAGGCAATATTTATTTCAACAGGTGGTTAAAGGATCAAATATGACTGAAATAATAAGTAACTAGGGCTTCAAAAGAGCTCATTTTACAGGGAACAGTATTTAGTAGGTCTTATCGCATATTATAGGTCAATACCTTGTTAATATATATAATAAAATAAAACCATGCAGTAAACCTCGTATTATATTTTTATTATATGATTTAAATATGACGTTAACGCATGTAATTTCTAATGATGCAACATTTGACATATTTTTGGAATCTTAGTTTTTCATATTGCACTTAAAAATCGAACATTTAAAACTTCTCCAACTCTGCTAATTTGAATGCAGGTTCATTTAAACTTTTCCAATTGAATCAGTCAAATTCTACTGATAATTTTAGTTGGTTTTATTCACTTATTCAAGAGCAACTTCCACTGGTTCTTTGTGAGTAGCACTGGTCTTGCAATAAAATTTCAGTGCACTCCACTTATTCTTCAGTAGATAGGTTATCATTAACTAAAGATTCAGTAATATAACATCACCAATTTAAATCACTGGATCCAATTTAAAGTATGGTATGAACAAAAACTTCATTCTCAAAGAATTTAAAAATTTTAATTGAAAATACTTGATAATCAAAATATCTTTACCAGACTACTGATATCGTTTCTCTTGTTTCTGACGAAGGATACTACGTACTTGTTATGGGTCTCCGGTATGTCTATGAGCAACATCCCTGACTTATACTCTTGATGGTAATTCCGCGCGGTTCGGCAACTCTACCAACCTGTACATTCACTGAGCCATCAACGTCTCAATCTACACGATAAGTTCCTTAGATGATGGGTGAAGTTGTAAAAATTCTGGTTCAAGCTTTTCATCAATTGTTCATCCATTAAATCTCAAACTTCTTCTATTAACCCCACATCTAAATAAAATCTATAAAATACTTACAACTATTTTAACACTCGTTCAAAATTCACTATCATTTGCATTCCCACTAACCTTTTGACTCAACCACTCATCGTCTTGCCTGGTCGTTACCATGTCTGCACACGCTGACCATCCCGTACCATAATGTGTAAAAACTTAGTAGCAGTCCAACTCCGCTGTTACATTAACAACATATAATCACCTATTATCGCCCTACGGTCACTGACCAAACAGCCTGTAATTTCCTCAACACCTACTGACCATCCACAGCTCTCTTTGCGCATACAAACCCCATATAACCTAAGCCACGATGTCTTGGCCACTGTAGACGGATATTGGCATATATACTTCCTCTAGATATTATCTCCCAAATCTGCGTTGGTTAAAAAGTCATTACTGACAGAACAAACACATTCTATACATATTTACCTCTGCACCAACTGAACATCTAAGTTCAAAACCCACGCTAGATTGCGTGGATGTAAAGCACTAGGGTTCAAGAGGATAAGGGTTCGATTCCCAGTTCAACCATACTGATATGTTTTCAATTGTTTTTTGAAATCACTCTAGGCGAATGGTTGTATAAGTTCTAGACGCCGGCCCTGGCGATTCCTTCTTCGCTCTTAGTCCTTCTTGTTCCTGATTATTTTCTACTGACCCCGCTAACAACGATACGTTAAGAAAAAAACATATTGTAAAAACAGAAAAGAAAATGGTCAGCTTAGACATACAAATTCATCAACATAGCTATAAAGAGAAGAATTAAGATGTTTTTTGGTATACGTGTTAAGGTTTGTAACATTCCTGCAATTTTGTTACGATCACATGCATAACTTTAACTATTTCAGCTTCTTATTTAGTGTACGCTCGCAATTTAAAATATTATGACTTATTCGGTGTTCCAGCTGCCCTTCAACTCAAGAAAATTATACATTTAATTTAGTTTTGTGTACATTCCAAAGGTATAAAATTATATAGATGGTGCAAATAACATTCAGCACAGAACTTAAGCCATATTAATGATACTAATAAAACATCATATGGTGAAAGACACTTTCCTATTTTTTAAATAGTAAATTCTAAAAAATATGAACATGTCAAAAGAAGGAACAATTGAAATTTTAAAAATCGTTACACCAGTTCTAAATGAAACAGTTCCTTCTGGAAAAAATTTCGAGAATGTGTGGCCTACTAAATAAACTAAATAAAGAGTGTAACATTTACACACACGCAGTTTCCACCAAACAACGACTATCCAGAAAATAGTTTTTCGACTTCCGAAACGACAACATTTACAAGAATATGAGGACAGGGAGTTTTGGAATTCATAAATTAAACCAGAAAACAATAATGTATGTTTTCATATTGCGTTGGTTTATATTAAGAATTAGTACAATAAATTATGTGTTGGGATGAATAGTCTACAGACATTGCTAACTCTAAAGGAATTACTGAACATTAGATATATGTGTGAGATACGTATCCATAAAATTTATGATCTCATAATTATCTCACAGATTACTGTAATGATAATGACCCAGTCAGAGTAAAACTGTCGTTGAAAAATAACATATATATAACTAATTCGTATTTGTAATTAATTATCCATTTAGACAACAGTTTTATAAATATATGGGGAAAGAGAAAATTTCCTGACAAAATTAAACACCTGAGAAAATAAAACTTGACAGGGGAACTACCTTGGTCCAATTCCAATTACTTTGAAAAGTCAGCAGAGTAAATATTAACATTTTCATTAACATAATTAAATATTGTATTGCCTTTTTAAAAATATTGTTGAGTATGAAATTAAAATTAATATAAAATAAATGTAAAACCTTTGTTTCCTCTGCCTGAGTAAAAATACCCTTACTTTAATACTGCCACTCACTGTAACATTTGTGTGAAGTAATTGGCAGATCACAGTATGACAGAGTACGGCTACATAACAGGGTTGTTTTGATTTTTTTACCAGAAACACATTTGTTGAATTTTGTTTACATTCATACGTAAAGTATATATTTCAATTTTGTATTCATTGGTAAGCTAAGTACAACACACATTGCTCGCAATGGATAGGGCGATCTATCCAACCCATACATGTTTCATAATGAACTAAGAATAAAATAAAGTTTTTTTTTCTTAGTTAAGCGTGTTTCCAATATTTATTTTACAAAAATCGATAAACTTTTTCCTTTGTAGTCGTTCAATTCGATAGTTAGGGGATGCGAGTTAAGCTTGCAAAGTCTAGAAGTACATGCGAATTCTAGTAAAATTTTTAAAGCAGAATTATTGAATGGTTATCAAGTCGCATGGGTCGAAATAAGCTGCACGGAATGCAATGCTTCCTACGGTTGCTATTAAATTATTTCATTAGACTGTAATGAATTAGGTTATAACGTACAATTTCTAAGACCGGGTTGTAACTTCAGAGTACATTATATATACTATGCGTGAAATAGTGGTACCGAAAAGAAGAAAAAGGGATATTGCAAGGACGCAAGAACGTGTGAATGCGGTCGGCATTTTGCATATTTCCTACACGGATAAGCATTAGTTAGAATTTGTATGGTTATCTGGTACCTAGTAAAAGGAGGTTCTTGTTATCCTTATGATGTGTAAACATTTTTCATAATGATTATTTGCACATGTTATTCAATGTGTAATAAAGATAAATTATTTAAGGACTTACTACCCATAACTTTATTNTGCACATGTTATTCAATGTGTAATAAAGATAAATTATTTAAGGACTTACTACCCATAACTTTATTAATATCTACCAAAATTTGCATCTGACGAAGTCACACTAAACCTGTACAAACATTGAATACATCTTTATTGTAGTGAAGACTTTTAAAGAATATTAATACTTATATTATATGAAAACCATTTATTTCTTGAGTAACCATTTCCAAAGCTTAATCAAGTGATTTAGCAAACCGCGCGTTTTGTTAGGTCATCAAAAAATGACAAAGAGTTTCATTGTCATTGGCTAAAGTCAAATCGTTTCTCCACCAGGTGCAGTACGCAGCAAGTATGGGCACTGTGAGCGAACACTCCTTCAACTCCACCGACTGCCTCGTAACAGCCAGCACCGCTGGGTATGACATGACGTCAGCAGTATTTCGGGCATATAACTACATTGGCTCAAATTACGTCTCTAACGGACACTGCAACCAACTGGACCAATTTTGAGCACACATCGGATATCAGCAGTTTTGAGTGAGTCCACGATATATGTGCGAGTAGTTATATCGTGTCAAATCAATACACAACATTTCCATAGAAACAGAAAGTATCATTGAAATGCAAACCAGCGCATTTGTCTTCGTGGCCTTTACCTTTCCTCCTCGAACTGCAAGGCAGAGTTACAAACGAGCTGTGAGTGATTATTGACGCGTGCCCGATAAGGCAATCGGAACTCGTGCCGCTCGCATTCTTGAGAGGATTGAATGTCTGGGGTTATCGTTGAAAGAATGTTCTGGCCATCGCCCTGGCCATTGGTAAATATAATTTGCAGCGGGCCTCCGAAACTTGAGCATTGTAAAAGGTCCTTAAGATCTAGGTGTACAGTGACCAGCAGGAGTGAAGACTGCGAGCATCAGTACCGTAGAGAGTGAGACTGGCGGGCGGGACTATGAGACTGGATGCGAGAGTGACTGACATTTGGAATGATGGCAAAAGAGAATGACTGCTGCAAGAATAAAGACAGTGCTAAGAACTGTAGTTAGTATTGAGACTGGCATTAAATATTTCGTTCAGTGAGAATGATACGTGTTAATAGTAGATATAAAAATATATATTTACCTTGAAAATAATATCCGAGTGTATTTTTATCGCATTGTATATACGTTTAAAAAAATGTACTCTGCTATATTTGTATTAAGTCCTCCATCGTTTACGAACTCGGATACGTCCCTGGCGTATTAATTCACCGATATTCAATTAATTTTAAGGACAGCAATTTTAACTATTGGGTTTAAAACAAGCTGAATTTTATCCTGTTTGACATTACGTGTATATCAGGTTACTGTTTAAGTAAATTGCATTATCTATAACGCCTTAGAAACTAAATACGTGTATCTTAATACGGATTTTAAATTACATTTTATTTTAACTTATTTAAACTATGTTTATATAATTAGATTTATTGATTTATTTCAGTGGTTGAATTGTTATTTATTTTCAATAACATTATTTAATTTTACCCTTAGCTCACAACATAAAATGATTCACGTGCCGTGCTTTCAGTGGTACCTACACACCACAAAAAATATAAATAATTATTTTGTAGCCACCGTAACTTGAATGAAAAGTAGGTTCATGCGACCTACATTAAGATAATAAGTGGAGTGATGGAAATAATACGAATGTAAGTTCCTTGTACATAAGACGAGCCTTAGCTTCATGTTTAAGAGAAAAGTATTATAAGTCAGTTGAATTGAATGCAAATGGATATCAGAATTATTAGATCTCCTTTGTGCATATTTTTTTCTTTATTTTATAGCTCTCTTATTTGGATGGATGACATTTAAATATTTGTTTCTCAGAAAGTTTTGTCCGACACCAATGGTCATCATCAACTCGGTCGTTTTAGAATCTAAGTAGAAATAAAAATGTTCTGAAACAACGATTCCACAGAGAAACCAAGCTGTGTGTGTCTTACAGAATCTTTGGTGACCAACACATCTACATGAGTTGTCATGTGATGAGTATGTGAACTTTGTGCCGTGGCTTGTTGTATGTGTTTGTGTGTATGCAGTATGTGGGACAGGTGTTTGTTAAGCGAGGCGGAATATGTTATCCAGAAGATGGCCCTAGTAAGGCCACATCTCGTCTTCCACGATATGTTAGTCACCTGTGGTCGCTCTCTCATGGCACAGCTTGATATCACGGACTATTTCACCGAGTAGTTGCTCCACTAGAAAATAACATGTATTTCAGTAGAATCATTAGTGAACCAACATATGAAATAAAACTTCAAACAGTAAAGACGTTTATTATTTATGTATTTAAATTACCACATTCTGTGCGAAATGCATTCTAACACTATCCTAATACCAAATATTATTTTACACTATTCCTATAAGAGTTAAACAAAATCAAAAATATATTACTAAATTTAATGTTATATAAAAATCTAATTATATCCATGAAATTTATAAATAATCATTGTGTTTTCATTTATGAATTGAGTAATTTTAAAATAATTTTAAATATAGATATAAAAATTAATTTTTTCCTAGGTTGCTGGAATTTTATTCCAAATTAGAACTTATATACTCCATAAATCGTTCATTGAGTGTGATATTAATTAATGCATTTATCCACAGCTTGTAGCTAGGTTTCCTTATTGATGATTATCTTTTTACATTTATTCTTAATTTAGTCTCTTTTTATCGGTCCGTGCACTAGTGCCTCTAAGAGTGGATAGAACTATTGAATTCTACTGTCTACGAAGGGGTTTAATTATACCGTATTGCAAGAATAGTTTGTGTGTTTCTTTCCCATTTACACCTACTATGGCGCAGTTGTCTTATGGAAGTCGGTGACTGGGTGGAGATATCCAGTTCCTGTGTCTTTGCTTTTACTACACAAGACCCTTCAGAACACTATCGTGTATAATACGATCGTGTACATAACACCAAAAACAACATAGGATGTCTTAATTAACTCTGGTTTAATGAATTTGAGAATATAAAATACCTGTTTATAATTTACTCTCTGTATTCCACAATATATAATTGTTTACAATGACGTATATGTATAATCAGCAGCATGGGATTATCGATTAATATTGTTGAAATCATTATCTTTAAAATTTTTGAAATTAATTGCACGGCATTATTACACACTAAAATTTGTATTTTGGGCATCAGTAACTTGAATACTAAGGAGTCGTGTTGATTGGCTTTAATAGCGAGAACTTGAGGTTAAGTGAGATGAATATGGAGCTATGTTATAATTCAAGGGCGGGGGAAACTTGAGTTACCTGAGAAAACCCATCGCCCAACGACAATGTCCTCTTTGTTTCCCTGCGAGAAACGTACAGTCACACCACCCTGGGAATCGAATCCGGTTCACCTTGGTAGGAGGCGAGTAGCCTGACCCCTGCACCAACGCGGCATCTTAAATGCTTAAGAGTGCAACATTTTATCAGGGCGTAGGTTACAACAATCCGACATGCTGAATATGCAGATACGCTTTTCGGTAATTGGGGATGATAATGGCAAAATAAGTGGCTGGTGCAAGCGAAACAAAATTGCGGCACGAGGTACCAGATGAGGTTGGCAGCAACAATCACAATTGTGTGTACTAGTTACATTTTGGTTTTATGAAGGCACTTTATCACATATAACGTGTGTGTCTTGTTAGATACGGTCGTATACTGTGAATGGCATTATAATCAAATCATCAGGGACACTATCACTTAATTTTATATAAATTTATCTCGTGGCTCTTTTTTTCTACCTCGCATTGTCATTCACTTGTTTGTGTTGGTGACACGTTACTAAAATCATTCAGTAGGGCCTTCAGCGTGCTAATCCAAACATTACATTGATGGATGACACTGGAATAAGAAATCATTTATACGAATACAAAAGAAAAACTAAAAGCCATATAAAATTAT
Source organism: Clitarchus hookeri (assembly GCA_002778355.1). NCBI lineage: Eukaryota > Metazoa > Arthropoda > Insecta > Phasmatodea > Phasmatidae > Clitarchus > Clitarchus hookeri. Next base: position 91,051 of record NQII01007500.1, read on the forward strand.
ATCATGCAAAAAATGAAAAACTCTT